>CM056598.1:38680069-38743823 GCA_029721355.1 Tegillarca granosa | reverse complement strand
TGAAAACGACTTTTTTTCGGGTCTTGATAATTCTAGGCTTTCAATTTCTCAAGTCAATATTACATTTGTAAGCAGTTTGTTTTGTTGTAGAAAATTCCAGTAGTAGAAAAAAATAACATAACTGCGAAACAAATACACCACACAAAGGGGCTGCTTAAAAAACCGTATTATTGACGATAAAAAATTGAAGTCATCACGTTTGTAACATAACATTAAATTAAGCTTTTGTTATACTTGTCATACTTGAGGTATAAGTCCATATATGTAACAGAACATGAAGAATCAGTCGTATATATATAACACAAATACCTTTTAAATTTTCAATCGCATCTTTTATTCCTAATTCTCTGGTATAGATGACATTTGCATATTTCCTAAATATGGGATTATTAAGAGATAGAACATCATCCCTATATGACTGTGTATATAATCAAATGATATGGGACAGTTTTTCACTCCAGATTTAACAAGACTCTGCATAAATCCTGCTTCATATAAAAAAAGAAACAAATCAGCAAGCAAGGATGCACAGTTTGTGCCCATTAGTATACTGATTGTTAGTTGGAAATTAATATTGCCGAATACAACAACTATAGTCTATGAATAAACGCAAAACAGTTTGTTGATAGTGTCAGTTTACTTTGTTTGCAGTGCGTTTTGTGTTTGAAACAATAATCAGAATCTGTAGTGAGCACTAGATATCTATATCTTTATCCTAGCTTACAGATTTTGTAAAGGAATGACAAGTGAATGATTATTTAAACATTCTTTAATTGAGATTTAGGTTGATAGTAGTGTGAGCTGTAAAACATAAACATTGTTTATAATTTGTACAGTATTTTACTTAAAAGGTAAAAACATTATTTTGTAAGCTTTTAAATCTGATGGACTTCTATTTCATTCCGCTCAATTTAAAAATTAATTGATTTTTTTATTCCTATAAGATAAATTGTACATTGCAGATTTTATATTTATGAACTAGACATAATAAACCAAGAGATAAAAAATTAGATTAGTTTATATGATTTATTTTGGTCATGTATTACAAACTATTTCGATATTAATAGGAAAGAACATTTTTTTCAAGCAGGATTGTAGTTTCCAAAAAATAATTAGTTTTCCGTCAAAGGTTCAAGATTTTAAAAATTTCCTGATTCTGAGCATGATATCAATATGTTTAAAATAAAACTGAACAGAAATATCTCATCAAAACTGTGTCATGTAAAAGATAACAGATTAACATGCAAAACTTAATCAAAGGAAATTACATTAAATGCAGAATAAGTGATGTAAACGTATTCTATCAATGATAATTACATCGAATAAAAACTGAAAACAAATAGGATTTCTATGTCTTCTCATTAGTGCACCTGCTGTGGTCTTATGTATACAGCTTTTAATTGAATTCCTTAAGGTAATCTCCATCAATTTAAATTCAAAGACGCAAATGTTTTATCTTAATCTGATTTTGTTGGCAATGACATATCCTAAACGCCGTAATTACCAATCTCTTCATCTGAAATGAAGCAGGAATACGTGTTTTCTTTAAAGCTTTTTTAGTTGACAATTGTCATCATAGGTACTGTTCTATCGTCATACATTTTGTTGATTTATGATCAGCATTTATGCTCCGAAGACTGTTCTACGTCCTAATATATTTCTGTCTAACCTTTTTTTCTATACAGACGTGCTTATAAAAGTTTCTAGTCATCTAAAATGATTGTTATTCTATCGTCTACTATTCTTTTTACGTTTCGTTTCTAATGTCACTGACATTCGTCATGGTTTATAGACAGAATAAAATAATTACATTACCATAGTAAAGGCATTAAACCAAATCTTTGGCAACCAAAAACGCGATATGTATGTTAAGAATAAATAAATCAAAAAATTAAAGAAAGCAATTTGTAAATAAAAAACATGCAACCGTCGATACAACCACGACAAGAAATAAAGTAAGTAAATGATAGACATAGCCAAATAATTAAATATAAGGCAAACATATTTATATGATGAAAGTCTCGAAAAGTCTCAACTCTAGACGAGTATTATTGAAAATATTTTGTATTGTGAACACAGATCTATAAGAGGGTCTTCAATCATCTCATAGGCTAGAATTAATTTTTGTAGTCAAAACAACTTTGGAAAATTATTGATTATTGATATAGTGAAGGTTTTCTACCTTTCTCGGGTCAATATGTCTTTTACCAGTGTTTCTTTTAATTATGCTGCTCAATTTTATATTTACCTTTCTATCTACTTAAACAGACCGTAAATGGAAATCTATTCAATAATGTAAAGATTAACGGAAATGATAACATAACTAGAACACTTGTAGAAACGTTTTTAATTACAAGTTTGCAGATAGATTTTCATTAAGTGGATTTAAAAAATGATGAATATTCATAACAGATGTAAGTGATTTATCGGCCTGAAAAAAATAACATATAAATGATAGAATAAGTTGAACACAAGTTTGTCATTATTAGCACTACCGATACAAACAAGAACGAAATACTAGTTGTGGTCTTAATATTTGTTTTTCGTGTATTGTTTGTTTGTTTTTTATTTTGTTTTTTTTATTTTTCCTAGATTACTATCAATAACAAAACCAACTGTTCTTTAGACAGTGTCCCAGTGACAGTTGTATATTTTGTTTCTATACATCAAATACATTTTTGCAGAAAGAGACAATTGTATTTTCATAAGAACTTCAGTTGAAACAAGAATGCATTACTTTTATGGTTTTTTTTAAGTTTTTAGTTTCCAATAGTAAGACTGTAAATGACATAGCTGTGGATAACTTAAAAATGATGACTATTTTAAGTTTCTTCCTTCCAACATTACTAATAAAGGACTGTCAAGCTATTTTCAGTTTGTTGGTAATAATTACATTTATTGAAAATAGTTGCGTGCTTTGCATAAAAAATATTCAATTCATTAAATAAATTCCATGATATATAATCACACATGAACTTCTTTTGGCATTTTATACTTTCTTTGCACTTAAGTATTCATTATTCGTGTTATATCGTTTACTCCTAACGACAATCGTATTTAAGTCCAATGTGGTCGCATGGAAAAGTTTAAACATGAATGTTCTAGGCTTTAAGGGTAAATATATAACACTAGTACCTGTTAGATTTTGCCATTACTCTTTGCCATTTACATTAAGTGTATCTTAATGTCGTTTATTAGCTTAATGCGTGTGCGTCACAACGTAGACCACTGAAATGCAAGCTAGACAGAGATGTTTTGTCTTAGCCATTAAGTCAATCACTGAAACTTGAAAATCTCCTTATTAAGTTATCCAATGTGTTATAAGCACTGCTTAGACATTTCAATCACGAAACATATTTAGTTAAAAACATTCAAATTTCATGTTTAAATTTCATGTTCACATTTCATGTTCATGTAACATTATAACTATATGCTCCGATTAAAAACTAAATGAAACACGAAATCCTAATTAAAACTGTTGGAATTTTCGTTCTACGTTGCTTTTGGTTTCTTCAACGAAAAATAGGTGAATGTCTAAATTTTTTAATGATAATAATTAAGAGTTTAATAAAAACAAATGAACCAGTTCCTGTCATAAACAAGAGTTAATTAAGGTTAGTGAGATTATACAGAAATAAAGATTTTTTTCAATGCAATTATTTGATTTAGAAGGCATTATCCAATCGCGTGATTACTTTATGTACATTATGCAGTTTGGTCGTTATGTTCACAGACAGATAAAAATCACTTATTTGAAAAGAGAAAAATTAAAGATATGAACTGTGATTCATCTTTTAAAGTACACTTGGAAACAAAGTAGCAATTTAGGATAAGCACTGACTAATTTTTCATTTGTATTGGGATATCCGGTATATTATTCCGCCATAAGACATTTTAAAACATTTTAAATAATAGCAATACGTTAATTGAAATTTCTTTTTTTTCGTTTTAACATGACGTTGTTTTTGCCCTTAATAAGTCACGTGGTAACAAGATAGCGTTATTTATAACTTCGATGCAAAATAAAAAAGTTTGAAAAATATTTTGTTTAGTTTAGAGCACTATAGATGATTGATAATTTAGATCTGATCTAGAAGTAAAATGGTTTGCTTCGGCTATGTTTTATACAGCCTAAAATGTTTAAATATCAGTCTTGTATTACCGACTTGTTGCTTTTGTTTCATGTATTGGTTATATTATCTTATCAGATATACAAATTTGAATGGAATGGGCATTTATGTCTTCATTTTAAAACATTTGCGCCAATAAACATAATACATCATTAATCAAGAAAGTAAAATGAAACATCAAAACGATATAATGTTAACATTTTTAATCATTCTTTCAATTTACAAAAAAGACAGATGATGTATGCAATCATAAAGACAATGATTTATGAAATGAGTCTGGCCTAACATAATAAACAATGAACACTAATCATTAAATTGTGATCTTTGTGTTGATTGTAGGACATTGTACTTTTCTAAAAGGATAATTCACTTAAATATGCTACTATTTAGTTTCGTAATTCTATAATATAGTCATACAACTAATGACAATTCCTATTAAAAGTGATTTGTTTGATAACTGATAAATAATTTATAAACCTCCAGTTCAATACATTTATAAACGATTCGACAACATTTATTTTCTCTCTTTCATCTCCCACTAAAAATTTAAAATAAAAACTTAATACATTATCATGACTTTGACATTATTAATTGAATTACCAGCGAATGGCGTGATCAATACAACATAACAACAATTTTGGTAAACAGTTTTGCAAAGTTTCGAAAAAATAAATAGTCATTTTGGCTTCTCCACGTCTAATTAAAATAGTTTTTTCGAAACAAACTTAAATATATTGTTAGATGTGTTTTAATAAAACATGAACATACCAGTTCATATCAAAAATCACTATTACGAATAAGAATAACAAATAAAGATCTTTGAAAACGCGCTAAATCATGATGAGCTACATATATAAACTTTCATCAAGGAAGTGAGACCGAATACACCGAAAGGGGAAATACCTCCTGTCTAGCTAGCGAGCAAAATCAAACATGAAATTATTGGACGTACATAAGCATAATTTTTTATCAAATAATATATTGTGCAATTTAAAGACACACAGCAAATCGACAGTATCCTAGGCCTAGATGAAAACGAAATGCACGTGGAAGCGATTCCTTAAACTATTATTGAACTGGGTCAGGTCAGCAAGGTCATGTATAGTTGAGTAAATAACACCGTTGCTTAAATATTTTATATCGTAAGTTTTACTATTGTCACTTTTTAGCCTTCTAATTTGTTTAACAGTTTTCAACTTATTGCTTATTTTTTGTACACTAACTGTACTTTTTAGTGTTAGAAGTCTGAAAATAAAAAACAAGTATCTATGAAGTAATCTTGAAAAGAAAGTTTGCCTTCAAATCTGCTATTAGTCAAGATACAAGTATACAATGATAAGTATGCCTTCATCAATAGATGAAATTATAAGTCATTTTATGAGAAAAGTGAAAATGCAAACACTATATTTTTTTTAAAAGACATACTTATATGATTAAATAACAAGTTATGTTTTAGTTGATAAAAACAGTAGTTTTTGATAATATTTAAAAATTATTGTGTTGTATTTGTTTGTAACAAAGTATGCATAAAGGGTTGGCTGCTCCATTTTTTAGTAAATCATTGCTTGTTATTTATTAATTTCCATACGTATTCCTTTCCTGCCTACTTTTAAAAAGGTAGATACTTAAAGGCTCCTAATAACACATTAACAACAACATTGCACTTTACTCAAATAGCCGTATTTTATATGTGTTTTTGATTCTATTTAATTTTTAAATTTTAGAAAAATTATTTATTTATCTACTTATTTATCTATTTTTTTTTTTTTTTAATCATGCCTTTGTATTGTGTTGTGTTCTTGGTTAATTCCGATGTTCCTTGTTCCTTGTCTTCATAATGCTGATCATAGGCTATTGATAAAAGAATTGTTTGAAAATTGTTTTTTATAAACTTGTAACACATAAAAAATCGTACAAACAATAGTTTAAGCCTAGAAAAATTAATAAATGACTTTATAATATTCTTATATTTCCAAACAAAAGATGATTTCATACCTGAAATGTATGGTAAAACATCATTAAACTAATAACAAAGCCAAAACATACAAGCTATACACAATAAATCACCTCGGTGGCCGAGTGGTCTAAAGCATGCGTTTGCGGATCACATTTCTTCTTACCGCATGAGCTCGAATCCCACTCGGGACAATTCCTAGCGTGAGACGGTTTTAAGTTTACTTGCCAAAAGTCGGCGTTTTTCCTCGGGCACCCCGGTTTCATCTACCATCCCAGAACTGACCGTCTCGAAATAAGTGAAAGAATCTTGACTGGGGCGTAAAACACCATTACTCCACTCTACTCCACTCCGCCAACATTTATTTTTAAATTAACCAAGCTCAATTTTGTTAAGAATTATAAAAAAGTTACCCATCATCTAATAAAATCCGAGATATTAATTGTTAGTTCTAAATTCCTGAAAGTTTGAAAAACAGAAAAGATTTAAAATAAAATATTTAGTCAAAAATTCATACCCTAAAGGTATAGACTTATTAATCATTTTCTTGACAAAAAATATCTTTCCACTTGAAAGAGTTGAAATTCGAAATTACGTAAAAAAAATCGATAAACTAAATGTTACCTTGCAATTATGAACGATTGAAAATTAGTTTGTAATAATTTGAACATTAAGTATCAATTAAATGGCAAAAAGAGAAGATTTAGAAAGCAATGTAAGTATCCAAATTGACAAAAATGATTTCAACTTAATAAATATAAAACGATGCAGAAATATTCATTTGTGAAACAATTTATTATTATATGTATTACTATTTAAGATTTTGACCTCTCCTCAAAATTAATTCAAAATGAAGCCTTATCAACAGCAATCTTAGTTTCATTTGAAATTTTTAACTGAAACTAACACTAGGGGGGGGGGTAATGATGTCCTTGATTTTGCTGTAGTTTATTAGTCTGAATAATTAGTCTTAAGCGAGATTGTGTCGTTAGAAACTTTATACTAAATTCATTCAACAAAATAATTATTCGGCAAACAATTTTCAATAATTGTGTCAATGATTGATCTTGTCCTAATGAGTTAAAAATCTATTCAAATAAAGCCTTTGTAATGTACCGATGTTTATTTTGAAACAAACTCATACGGTACTAATGATGTCACTCTGAAAACATTTTTTATGTTTTCAACGACTTGGATTTAATGAGACGAAAACCTATCTCAGCAATTCATTTAAGCAATATGTAGTTTATTCGAAAATCAGTCTCACAAAAACTGCTGCCTTTACTAGAATTGTCGAAGAAAAATTGATTTTCCTTTTATGGTATTAATGACACTTACCTGATAACCTTACTTCAAAAGTTAATTCTAAGAATGTTAATAAAATGAATTATGCATAGCTGCTGTGTATTGAAACAACTATAAACAAATTATAATTATATTATTTTAAAAGATATTAAAAAATACACCTGTTGATTGTTGGCACTTTGTTTGATAAAACTATGCTTTATTTTAATTTTCTTTTTAGATGTGTTTGCAAAGATACCACTGGTAGTTAAATAAATGAGACAGTGTGTTTCTTAGATATACTTTATATACAATTTTTCGCAAATTATTATTGCTCTTCCAATAATAATTATATAAGTGATCTTGATATATAGGTAAAATCATCGTTACAAGTTATGTAACAGTTGTGAAACAAATAGGTCATACTAAATACAAGGATGTCATAACGCTATCCTAAAGGGATAACTATTTAAATTAGATAATGTCATGTAAAGGGAACAAAATGAATGATTTCACATATTAGATGTAATTTTATTTGATACAAAACCAGACAAACCGAAAACAAACATGCAGATTATGTAGACTTTTTAATACGATTTATTGCCTGTATTTAATGTCTGATTGTGTAATCCAAGAACCATGAAAAGAGAAATTACTCCTACACTAAATCTCATCACGCAACCAAAAAAATGAAATCGTAAAAATGGATAATATATTTAAAAGTTTTGACATAATTCCGTAAGATTCATGTTCCTACGTTACTTGACGTTAAATTTTTAAGAAGTAGCGTTTAAAGTAGAATAATGTTCATAGTCGTGCAACCAAAAATAATTTTAACCAGTTTTCTTTGCAAAATAGAGAAAGTAAATACACCTTATATAAGGATTTTGTAGCTTTATCTTGCTACTTAATTTTGGTCTTCCATACTCAATGCAGTTATTTCACACTAAAGCATTTTATCATTACAGTAAATTTCTAAATTTTTGTTGATTTTTACCCAACATTTGCAAAATGTTTTAGAAAAATATAGTATAGATATTTATTTGATTAAAAAAATTGAAATATTTATTTGTTAGAAAGAAAAAAAATTGAAAAGGAACAAAAGTAGATTGTATGTCGGGGTAAAAATAGAAAGAATCTGAAAGGAAAGAAAATAATAGGGAAAAGTGCTGTTAAGTTAGATCGTTTTGCGGTAAAAAAGATTTTTTTTAATTATCAGAGATTAAAAGCGGTCAGTTCCGGTGCAAGAAAAATGCAGAAAGGCAACTACCAACCTAAAGTATGAGAAGTGACACATTTTTCAGAACAAAATCGTACCATAGTGGGGTTTCAACAGGGCTGGTTGAGCACAAAATACTTTGACATAAGTGGTTTGAATCACTCGGCACCGAGGCTCTGACTGAAAATAAACACAATGCCTTCTATATCGATATTCTATCTTTATTCTGAATATCAAACAATTATATAGTTCTTGTGACTCGGTGCAAATGCAATTATTTCAGATTGATAGACATTGTAAATTTATGCTTAGAAAACTATGATTACATCATTACACTAACCCGATACCATGACTCTAATGAGAATTTAATGAGAAACCCTCAAGCTTGACGTTGTTATCACTTACTCACAAAATATTTTTATTGTAGTTGCTTTTTAAAACATTATTTATTAATCATGTTTACAACTAAACAACTTTTTTGAAGTTACGTGATTTGTATTTTATGTTTTTGTTTTTAAAATTTATTATCGGTACGAAATGTTTTTGCAAGTACAAATAGGTAATGATTTTATTTTAACTAATGAGGATACTGTTTTGTATTTCTGATTTGAACTTGTAATGTTGTCATATATCTGATCTAGTTATAATGTAATAAATGGAATGAATTAGGAATCCAACTAATACGCTCTTTACTGTGACAGCGAAAATGAAATAAAACTGTTCATGAGAATGCAAGCTTTTTTAAAAAATTAATGATTTAAATACAGTATTGTCAGTATGAATGTAATATTGCATCCAACATGTGAATAACCATATTTTGTAAAAGACTAATCTGTTTTGTCACCAATTACTCATGTATACAAACCAATAGATCCGTGTTGTCTTATAACAAACTTTCTCTCAGAAAAAATGGACCACCAGCAACTCTTTGGATATTAAGCTATTTCTCTGTCCCAATCAAGGTTACTTAACCTTTTTCTCAAACAAGAAATTGGTCGTTAAAAATTTTATCATCATTTGATAAAACTTAGATAAACACAACTGTTTATCTATTTTAAACATTTATGAGAAGCTTCCACAACTGCAAGTAAAACTACTGGATATAAATGAGATTGAATCTGACACGAAGATTTCTGAGATTAAATAGTTTTAAATAAATAAATTGCACCTACAAAACTGTGTTAACTGTTATTAAATCTTTTCGAGTTTTATCGGAGTTGTTCGTTTACTTTTTTCTAATATAACTTTCTATGATTTTTTTTATATTTTACATTTCTTTTCATATTCAAAATGGCATTATTAAAGACATGAACTTGGTTATTTTGTGATAATTTTAGTTCGGTATGTTAAAACTTGTTTCCACTACTGGGACTTTCTAAAACGAAGCAAGCTGCTTACAATTTAATTGTAGACTCAAGAATATTGTAAGCCTATGCTAATCAGAGTCTTTAAAAGTTTTATGGCCGTCATTACAGTATTGTTGATAAGTATAAAGTCATTGTTACCAAACATACTGGATAATTTTGACTTACTATAGTTTCACGTACCTTTTATTTTCAAATTTGACTTTGCATGTGAGGGGTGCAGATAGCTGGACAAGGGATGCTTACCATTTCGGAGCACCACTTACTTAAAGAAAACCACGTGTACCATAAAAGTTTTATGGCCCTTTTGATTTTGATATGAACTAGTTTGTTTATGTTTAATTTAGCCAACTCTAACGAACCATTAACATGTTGGTTTTTTTTTTAATTTTTAACTATAAAATAATAATAATATGAAAAGAATAATTTACGACAAGATCAATTACATCGGGTAACAAAACATTAGCTTTTGCCTAAAACTCCGGGTTACTGTATTTATTCCGTTTTTACTCTATCATTAGCTCATACTTGTTTTGATTCTTAATATTTTTACTCTGGAAGAATCTATTTGTTATCCCAAGTTTATCGTTATCCCAAACTAAACGGAATGATTTGGCAAATATATAAAGAGCATCTGATAAAATTTTATGTTATATTTTGTTATCAGTATATCAGATAGGAAGTCTTATATCCTATACTTTTTAATTATCTTTTTATAAATATAATAATGGAAATCTTTATTTTTTTCTGTTCTTTATCAAACGCTGTAGAGATGTTACATAAGATTACTTAAAAACCACCTATCTTACAAAGTAATTTCCCTTGCTACTAAAAGCAAAGTTACTTTTTAGGAATCAATTAAACCCATTTCAAGTTTTAATAGGCCCTTGAACAGTTTTAATCACACAATGAATTTTTACACAAACGTTGTCAAAATTCGGGGGTTTTATAACATGTATCTAAAATAAATTCTTTTCTTGTTTGAATTCTTCAGCATAAACTTGTAAACTGTCGTATTTTTTGTTAGAATGGTTATTATCAAGTCAACAAAAACAATTCATACAATATTACTTTTTGTAAATGATGTTTATTATAATCTATACCCAATATTTTATATTTTTATTCAAACATTTATCCTAATGAAGCAGTGTTTTGTCAACATTTCAATAAGTTTTGATCGAAAACATTAATAACTATAAAAATGAATATCCATGAATAGTTTCATTTTTCCTCTGCGCTAGAATGCATTGGTAGTGTTTTGTGAATATATAACACAAAAACCTGTTAAATATTGAGGTGCCATATGTGCACATTTCGGAAAATCATTCCTCATCAGTGACACTGAGGGCCGAATAGTTTGATAGATAAAAAAACAAAAGCCAAACAGTTGAAAATTGATAAATCTAAAGTTCCAAAATTATTTGAATCCAAATCAGCTTAGGAATACTTTGCATGAGGGAACAAAACTTAGTTTTAAATAATTTTTTAAAAATCAGGACAGATGAAAAAATTTTTAAATGGTATATTTTTGACAGCACGAAGAACTGCCTACTGAGTTATGTGTAAGATCTACATTAAGGCTTTTATTATTAAGTTTTGACAAATTTAAAGTTTTCGAAGCTCTGAACAAGCACGCACTTCTTTTAGTAGTAGAATAATCTTCCGTAGTCAAGGTTTATTTGTATCGGTTTTAATTTGGTTGGTTAGATTCTAATTTTACTGTGCAAAGCACCTTTAACGAAAACATTAATAATTTCTTATTTCAAAAAATTAAAGCTTTAATGTGAAATTGTAGATATTTTGAATCAATACAAAATTCCGTATCATTACAAAATTCCTTAGATTTAGATTTTATTTAATACAAATGTAATACAAGGAAATTACATTAGGCAAAATATTATTATAGCATTTATTGTTTTGTTCACACTTATCAAATTCTTCAACATTTGCGTCCCGCGAAGGATTTTTAAAGAACATGAATTTAAAAGTGCAAATTAAGTGTTTAGTAGACTTTAAGATGTAATGCATTGAGCGGAAGAAACCAAGGAAAATTCTGAATTATTAAATTAATAAAAAGATGTTATTCAAATATTATCCTTAACTTGAACGTGTTTGAAATTAAATAATTCAAGAGAATAGTCTAAAAATAATGCTAATATGCTAATTATTTTAAATTGATTTTCTATTAAGAGGCATATCAAGTTATCATAATGATAAAAGACTGTATTTTAAAAATAATATTTCAGGAAACTATAAAGCATTTTTCAAGATCTTGTCAAAAACTTTCCTTTAAGTCACAAGCTTATTGATTCTGTAGCAATATACTGTAGTCGACAAAGTTTTAAATTTACAAATTATAAATAAATTGAACTGATGAAACAGTGTATGACCTATACGCGATTCCTGCTTTTGTCTTTCTGCATCTTTATTTTGTTAAAATTTATAAATTGAATTGATGATATGCCAAGGGCGACTTGAAGATAATATTAATCACTGGTGCTTATTATAAAGGTATTTTGTCGAAGCGGTAGCGTGGTTAACTTAAATACATTTCTACATTTACATTTCCCATTTCAAAATATACTGATAAGACATATTTAAATCCCAATAATATTGTTAAACCATTGATGTCAGTTAAAAGTTAGGTATCATTTACAGATATTTTAATAGTTATTATATCATAATTATATACATGGCTAAGCAAAAATTTTATTTAGTATTTGTATAACAGTACACGAATCAGATAAACCTTATTAGTGTTGTCTTTTCAAGAATAAAGTCTTCTGTAATTTTTTTCATTTGCTAAGTAATTTCGGAAACTGATCCATTAATAGTGGTTCAATACACAGATAAATATCATTACAGACAAATTTACGTTTTCAAAGGATCCATTTCATTGAATTAAATGTTGGTTCTTATATTGTATCTAATGCTTGTATTTAAAAACATTTTCTGAAAATTTCTTGGATGGGTGTTATTCAGGTTGAATACATTTTATTCGTTGCTGGGCTGTTTTATTGCTGTCGCATGTTTGCTTATTCGCTTGGTCCTTTTATTTATGCCAAAACAGTAAAGAAACAATTTCACGAATACAAAAAAATAAATAAATAAATAATCGCATTTAATGTTAAAATTTATTTTGGGAACAACTTATATTACAATAAACTTCAACATTTAAGCAAGAACTGCCAGTAATTGCCAGTGATATACTCCGTCTCTTTCAAATTGTCCTGTATAAACCAGGTTTAAATCATTTTTAAGAATGGTTGTTTAATAATGTATCAAGTTATTTCATAACAATAAGTAAATGAACAAATTTACTTTAACATCACCTATAAAACCCAATTCTGAATATATTCTACAAACTTCAAGAGCGATTGATATTCGTCTTTGTTGTTAAAAAAGAAACAAGAAGAATAAAATGCCGTTAAAAGTTATATCAGAATACTTTAAAATTAATCTATATTTATTTATCACGAGAAGACCTTCCAACCAAAAGAATTTAATTTATTGGAGATCGATTGTATTTGATTATTAATAATTGAATATGACAAATTACTAACGATTTCATTGGTTGAAAAGCAAAAAAAATGATCAGGCCATTTCTCATCGATTCGAACGTTATTTAGCAGCGCCCACTCACCTGCCAAAGTGTTTGTGACGTACCCCAGAACTACTTGTCATTTTACCTGTTTTATGTGATTAAAAACAAAAATCGAATAAAGTTATTCTCTCATTTGATTAAGTTGTCTTTAAAATTAAATAATCAGCATTTAATCTGATTTTCATTCGGGATATTGAGAAATGACCCGAATGGACGTTTTGCACACTTTTGCTTTGCGAATTACACATTGTGCACATGCTCCATTCAGGTTATTTTTCAATGACCCGAATAAAAATCGGATTCAATGCTTAAAAATTATTTTATGAAAATCATTATAGAAGTATCTGTAGAAAAAAATTTCAGCTTTAGATAAGTGCGTACGATTTTTCTATAGTTAAATATTCGTTATTTCATATCACGTATGTATGCGGTAAACAGTGCATTTTGTGGCCAAACTTTATCCAGTTCATTTTTTTTTTTTTTTCATTTTCAAAAATTCCAGTAATATCAGTTTTTGATGCGTATATATATGTCCCAATCCTTTGTTATATTTTAATGTAAGGCATAACTTTTTAACGATATTTAAATATGCATATATTATAAATTCAATCAATTCAAGTCAAGTCAAAGAAAAAAAAAAAAAGCTCATCGATGTGGCATTGTAACTGATTTTTGTAATAAATGTGTAAGGTAAAAGTTATAACATTTACGTATACACAACATTGACGTTAGTAAGTTTTAACTATCATAGTATATTTTGTCCTAAAAACTAGAATTCCATACACAGCTTGCTATCTTACAAACAGAGCTCTGGATGATTTATATAGATGTAATTCCACACAGTGCACTGAAAAACATAATACATGTAACTAATAATCATGTAATTTTTTTAATTTAAATTAATCTTTGACGCTTTTCTCTATGTTCTATATTATATACATTTTCGTCGTCATAAAATTGTAAAGATACTGCAATTGTTGTTGAGTTGTGGTTTTAAACTCACCTGAAAACAAAGTACTAAAGTGAGCTATTGGTATCAATAGAGGCAGACCCTCCGTCGTCCGTCCGTCCGTTGTCCGTCCGTCCGTCAACATTTGCTTTAAACGACTTGCCAGAAATTTCTGGTGACATTTTGTTCAAACTTGGTTAAAAGCATCTATAGAACATTGCTTTCAGATTTGTTTTTTTTGTTGCCATAACTTACAAATGTAGGGCACATTGACCTACATAGTTGAAAACATGAAAATATCTTCTTCTCCAAAACCACTTCACTGAGATAAAATCTGATGTGATATTTGGCATCTAAAGTGCCTTATACACCAAATTGTGAATTTCAGTAATTTTTGTGAAAATTAGGTTAGGCGTTTTTGTGTTTATTTTTTATACATTGTAAATAGTACTTTTTTACCAAAATTACAATAATGAATAAATTTAGGTGATTTCTTTTTCGAAACATCTTTTTCTTATGTAAAGAAACATTAATATGTTTGACAATTTTCATGAAATTCTGTAAAATACAGGTCGCATTATTCGACCTTTTTCATTTTAAATTTTAGCAACCCAAGGGTCGAGGGTTCAAATCCCAGTGAGGCGACTTTTTTTTTTTATCATTTACTGTCTAAATTTTATGACTTACAATGGTGCATGGAAAAAAATTTATGAATTTTTACTTGTTTGGTTGTCATAGCTACCAAATGTAGGTCACATTGACCTAGATAGTTAAAAACCTTAAAAAAAATCTTCTTCTCCAAAACCACTTGACTGAGATAAAATCTGATGTGATATTTGGCATCTAAAGCATCTTATACACCAAGTTTGTGAATTTCAATAATTTTTGTGAAAAATTACGTTAGGCGTTTTTACGTTTATTTTTTATACATTGTAAATAGTACTTTTTTACAAAAATTACAATAATGAATAAATTGAGATGAATTCTTTTTCCAAATATCATTTTCTTATGTAAAGAAACATATGTTTGACAATTCTTATGTAATTCTGTAAAATACAACTCGCTTTTTTCGACCTTTATCATTTTAAATTCTAGCAACCCAAGGTTCAAATCATAGTGAGGGGACTTTTAATCTTTCTTTTTATTTATTTATTTATTTATTTACTGTCTGAATTTTATTATTTAAATGGTGCATGAAAGAAATTTTATAAATTTTTACTTTTTAGTGTAATTATTATTTTTGAAATACATGTGATACTGATATGTAGATAAAGCTAAAAACTTGAAATTTTTTTTTCTTTTACAAAATCACTGTTATGTGTTATAATTTAAACTAATTGAACAAATTTTTTCAAATAATTTGCAGTTGACTTTTACATTTTTTAAAATATTTTAATTAATGTGTCAAATCTGTAAAGTCTTAAATCCGGATCTGAAAATTGCTCATGTGAGCTTTTGTTATGAATAGGCACTCTGCTATCCGTCCATCCATTCATCAAAAGACTTCTTCTCAGACACTACTGGTCACATTTCATTCATTTTAGTCAATAGCATCTATAGACCAGTGCCATTCACATTTGTGTTTCTGGTTGCTATGGCTACCAAAAGTAGGTCACAGTGACCTCATTGCTAAAAACAAAAAATAAAATAATGTTCTCTGAAACCACTTCTATTTAGGCAACATCCTATGACTTATTAGGTATTATCAAGACATACCAGTTACATTTAAACTCAGGTAAGCAAACTAGGGCCATCATGGGCCTCTTGTTTAAATTCGCTACATATTTTGGACAACACTTAATCACAATTCTCTCAATATCCACATTATATACACGAATTTAATATTTCTTATGATCATTAATTAACA
The DNA here is from genome assembly GCA_029721355.1 of Tegillarca granosa. Classification (NCBI taxonomy): domain Eukaryota; kingdom Metazoa; phylum Mollusca; class Bivalvia; order Arcoida; family Arcidae; genus Tegillarca; species Tegillarca granosa. The sequence continues at coordinate 38,727,452 of CM056598.1, read as the reverse complement.
ATGTTACATTTTAAGTGTAAAATGGCTGGCAAAAACATACACATATATTTTCAAATCTTGATATTTCAACTTGATCAATTGTATTTAAGAATAGATGTGAACGACAAAGATAAGATTGTTGTCAGTAACAATGTTTCCTTTCATTTTCAGCATTAATTGTACTAGATACGGATGTAACTTGCTATTTAGAAGGTACTTAACTTTTCCGGTGGTGCATCCGAACTTACATCCCTGGTGAAAAGTTAATTTTTTTTGTCTGTTTTCAAAATTTTAATTCTGCGTTTGGGATTATGAGTTGAACATTGACCGGTATGTTTGTGTTTGAAACTGGAATCAAAATCAAACTAATTAATATAGGTAGTTTAATTGAAGAAAGAACTAAGCAAAATTTTGCAAACATTTTAAAGTTACTTAAAAACTGCCTTTATTAGCATAATAACTTCACATGTGTTGTAATGAAGTATTCTACATTTTGTTTGATATTTGCCATTTTATTTTAGATAACAACAAATGTTCTTAATAACACGGGATAGAAAACCGACTAATTTGAATGCATGTTTTAAAACCTTTAAATTGTAAACACAGATGTTTTGGAAAAGTGGTTGCTAGTTTTGGGTTTTTAAACTATAATGTGTGATAATCCATTCGATTCTTTTCATCTTGTTTTACATGGAGCTAATTATTACAGTTGCAATATTTTAGATGAAGGCAGTATTGGAACAAACACAGAAATAGAACAAACACGAAAAAGAAAAAACTTTTTACGATAAAAATCGGTTATGGATTGTTGCTTAACGTCCCATCAGCATGTTTTAGTTATTCGTAACAATGGGCATATTTTTTATTCAATGAAAAATCTAAGAAAAAAATGCAAATATGAGTTTCCGTGAGATGTTCCAGAGTGTATTACGGGAAGCTTTCTACTGGCGGGCAATTTAAATGATTTTACGTTCTTTGGTTGTTTTTCGACGTCCGTCGTGTGTTACTTTATATGACTTGAATCATCTTCAGCATAACTTAAAATTTTAATATGTATTCCGCGTGGTATTTGTATAAATCGGGCTTTCATTACATTTGCGTTATTTATGTACAATTTAAATTTTACGGCATATAAATGGCATTATAATAAATAAAATTGAAAGCTCCATGTGTCATCGTCTGTTAAAATTTGTTTTATTCTTTTAAGTATGATCCCTTTTCAAAATGATATCTTTTTGATTCAAGAATGTATGTTGTGAAGTCTAAGAAGTATAGATATACCACATTTAATAGCCAAACTTTGTTAGTTCATTTGGTTACAATTTTGTTAATTGAGAAATATTTTCTCAACCCACAAAATTTGTCAGCTTTGAGCCAGATTTTAAGACCAAACTACGTTGAAATCTTAGCGGATAACGTCAAAATCGAACATCAGGTTTCCACGACGATTTAAAAAGTATCACAAAATAAACTTAATTAGGGTAAAGTACTGAAAGACACACACACACACAATAAATAATAAATAATAAAACAGAAATAAGTAATGCTTAAACTAATTTCATTTTGTTGTTCTTTTTTAAGAACATGATTCTCTTAAACCATATTGTTTTAGAATCTATATTTTAAATGTTTACAATAATAAGGAAAACACCTTTATGTGATTCGAAAATAGAAAAGATTTCTAATTACTACTGGCAATGTAATCTTATATTATTAGAGTTGATTTAAATCGTTTTTATTGTACATGTAGTAATTTTAATGTTTAGATATCAATCTGTCTGATATTTATTTTGTTGTAAACATGAGTAAAATCATCAGTAATTTAAGCAATATAAGGTTTATTACAATACATTTTCGTTGTGATTTTACTGTTTGAATATCAATGTGTTTTAAAATTATTTTGTTGAAAATGCTATTTTAAGTCATCGATTTTGGAAAAATTATTTTTATTTACTCATTTAAAAAAAATCGCATTTAATTAAATATAAAATAATAAATTACATTATGTATAAATAAAACAAACATACCAGTCCTTGTCCACATCACAATCCCAAAAACAAAGTAAAAACTTTGCAAACTGGCAAAATATGTTATACACGTGAACTTCCATCAAGGAAGTGAGGCTGGGTGCTCCGGAAGGGTAAGCACCTCCTGTCTAGCTAGCTATACAATACAACATAACCAATAAAATCTTCATTCACATTGATGCCGTTATGACCATGCAAACATGAAATGCATTTTTAGATTGCTTTATATTGCTTTATCGTTTTATTGTTTAAACTGCTTGAAATTTTATACAGCGTAGAAAAGTTAGATACTGAGTTTTTATGATGAGTTTTGTATTAGGATTATTAAGCTAAATGAATTAATATTGTTTTATTGTAGTGTTACTGTTGTTGGAAATTTAATATTAAATGTATACATTAACAGTTAAGAGTTGAGTTGAGTAATGGTGTTTAACGTCCCAGTCAAAAATATTCAACTTATATCGAGACGTCGCTAGCTATAGGCGAAAGTGCAGAAATTTGGCCGTGCGTTGCGCTAATGGCATTATACAGCAGGGTTCTTTATTTTGCCACGTTGTGACACGGGATCTCGTTTATTTTAGGTTCCCATCCGAAAGAACTTTCATTTCCGAGTGCTTGACGATAGAACAGTCATTAACCACTTTCAATCTTGGGTCAGACCCGGCCGGGGTTCAAACCCACGACCTCCCACTTACGGAACGAGTACTCATCCAAATGAGCTATCATAGTGGTGATTAACATTTAAGAGCTGTGCTTCTTTTTAATCAGAACAATATGAATAAATGTATTTGATATTGGCTTTTACATAGAATTCATTTGTACCAATTATAACCATAGCACTTTTATATTAAAAGATGAGAGAGAGAGAGAGAGAGAGAGAGAGAGAGAGAGAGAGAGAGAGAGAGAGAGGGAGAGAGGTGGGGGATTTCATAAACTGTTTTAGTGTAATAAGAGATATATCTTGTGAATCTGAGTTTTACATCTGGCTGCAATACATTATGTTTCCTTTAAACTTTTTTATAAATGAAAGTCCAAATGCTCTTTCAAAAAGGACATAAACTGTAACGTTTATAAACCTTATAATTCTTCTAAAGAACATAAATTTATTGTCCATTTAATAGTTCTGTTTTAAATGACTATTCTAAAACTCGGTGACACTTGAAACCTATAACAGGTTATTATCCATTAGAACACTTCTCCCAAAATCATCAAAACATGTTTTAACATCACGCTTCTAATGTTTCTTATACTTTCTAAAAATTCTTCATTCAAACAATTTCTTATGCATGTTATGCATGTATAAATGTGATTGTAAGTTTGAAATCCAAGAACTTTCATCCTGTAGATATCCTTGATATCAGATCTTAAAACACTTTTTTGTTCTGTAGGTGGCATTATCATACATGGAATTAATGAACTGTGGCTTAATACTCAAGACAAAATGTTTTAAAGATTGTGTACCGAAATATAGCGTTTATTAAAACGTCTTGTTTATTGATCTAGTATTTTTTTTCAAATGGTACACGATTTAGTTTTTTCTAAGCTTAAGGTTTTTTATCTTTTCTTATTCTAATTGAATGGTTAATATATCATTGTACTGGGAAGTAAAAAAATGTAAGAACAGACATTTTTCTTCAAGTAAACATTTACGTTGTTTTATTATACTTTGCCCTTAATATAATCCCTATAACATGTATAAATAAATGAAAAAGTGTTCTCTATTAATGTTTTGTGATGATTTTATTTCCGATTTCCAATTTTCATTTCCGATCGCCAAATTGTTTTTTAATCTTCATATTTGTATCTTGAGTTATTGATGTCAAAAACATACCAAAAAATCAACGGAAATAACCAACAAAGGTTACAATGATTAATTATTTCCTATGATTTAGATTTGTTAAAAATTAATCATTAATTTCATCATAAAACATTAATAATCTGTGAGACACGAAAATAATACATCAAAATAAACATGCGACATGGCATGGTGCATTTGACTTCGGGTGAGGTAAAACTAGAGAATATTTATATTTCTTGACACAAATAGACCTTATAACGAAATTGATTGCTAAAAATCTGTTATGTGAATCAATTTTAAATAGTTATACTTATAATATAAAGATAGCAAGCATTTGTTTAAAACATATTTATAAGTTTAAGAAATATTAATCTGCACAATGATAAAATTTAATAAAAAACAGGATTGAGAAAATTTATTTATATATATTCCATTCTTTATTATTTTATTCTCATTTTTTGGCAAATATTGAAAATGAAATCTAGTCATTAAAGATACAATTTTTTGGAAAAAAAATCATATATTAAAACCTCTATATTTTTTAAAAATTGTGAAATATAAATATTGTTTTATTTGTATATGTTATTTTGCAATTATATATTTTTTTTACTATTTTATGGTTATCGGTCTGAACGTCAAATATGTTAAAGTTAAAACAAATAAAATGACTTTGTGAGATTTTTGTTGTTAGAACTTTATAACGAAAATACCTGTTAAATTTTAGAATTTAATTCTCCTACATTTCGTACAAACTGTTTAAAAAGTAACTTAAATCTTGTTCTGTATATAATCTACTCACTGAAAAAAAATTTAAATTTCATATTGCACATATTTTTTTTTTTTTTTTTTTTTTTTTTTTTGTTGTTTTTTTTTTTTTTTTTTTTTTTTTTTTTTTTTTTTTTTTGCTAAAGACTAAAACTGCAAATGTACTACATTTATATAAAATTTTGTCAAAAAAGTTACTATATAGTTCAGTAAAAAGGTTAATGATATGACAATTTAATATGTAAGCCATTTTACCAAAAATAAAAAATACGTTCTACAAATATATTGATCAACATCACTGTATATTTTTTGGAATTTTGTTATATTTTAGTTCATATTAAGGTGGTTATTATAGACAGACATCACAAAGAATTGAGAAAAAATAATATGTGGCTTACAGAGACAAAATCTTTAATAAGATAGGATTTCTCGATTTTTTAAAAGCAATTTGGTCAAGTCTGTTTTAAGTTACACAACTTGAAAAAGTTCATACAGTCAAACAAAATTTATATAATACAGAGTTTATGTTCCGTTCAAAAACAAAACGTACAAAAATCTTATTTGATACAACAGTTTGTAAAATAAATTCAATCTAAATTGTAATTTCAAATACATAATCAAATTGAATTTAACAAATGGTTTTTTATTTGGATTCATATAATTTTGGAACATTGGTTTCATTAAATTTCAAATGTTTTGATGATCTTTTTTATCTATACATTTTTTTCGGTCCCTAGTGTTACTGACGAGGAATAAATTTCCGAAATGTACAGATGTCACAGTAAAATTAAACATGTATTTTTGTTAAATATATATGTTAATGATAAAATATTGTCAAATTTATACATTTGTTGTGAGCCCAACGTTCAACAGGCGTGATGAAGTCAGTCACTGTATCTGTTATTGTAAATACATGTCTTTCATTAAAATGCAAACCGGCTACAAAGTTATAAAATAAAACACAATCCCAAAAACAAAGTTAAAACTTTAAAGCTGGCTATTTAGTAATACAAGTGAACTTCCATCAAGTAAGGCCGGGTGCTCCGAAAGGGTAAGCACCTCCTGTCTAGCTAGCTACAACTGTCACGTGCAAGTAAATACTTGATACAAAAGCATTATCTTTTCTTATTTAAACTGAAAAACATCCATTTTCTATCCATTGTAAAAGACGTTCTAAAATGTTTTTTTTGAAAAATGTAATATCTAACATAAACATACATATCGTATTAATGTAACAACCGTAACTAAGTACAAAACAACAAAAATTCAATCGAAAATGACCGACTATGGGAAAAATGTATTGTTAAAGATACGCTTTGGCCTCTTGAACTTGTTAACTCGAAATCGAAATTTAATTGATGTAAATAGGTGTTAAATTTGGAAGTGCAATGTTTGCCCTTATCGGAAAATTATCTCTCATCAGTGACACTTGGGGCCGAAAAGTTTGATTGATAAAAATATAAGCTAAACAGTTAAAAATTACTGAATCTAACGTTCCAAAATGTATATCAATCCAAATCCAGCTAAGGAATGCTTTGCATGAAGGAACAAACCTTAGTTTTAAATAAACCCGAAAACTTAAGACGGCTATAAATTTTGATAAATGGTATATTTTCTGACAGCACAGAATGCCTAAACAATATTTCATATGATGTTTAAAAATGAAAATTGAACAAAATATACCTATGTTTCTCAAATTCACAGGCATTGCTTTTTAAAAGTTAATATGAAAAAAGGGACTATGAAAGTATTTTGAAGGACGTCTTATTCTTTACTGGAATATGAGTTTTTTATGTGCATTAATTCAAAGACCTAATTTCCCTAATAAAATGATTATATTAACAGACTAAAAATTCGATTATTTATGTTTTGAAGATACTCGGATTAGTTAACATCTGCAAGTATTTTGAATCTTTGGAAATTACGTACTTTCTTTAATTTCACGGGAAAGACATACGATGGAATTTTATGTACAACCCCACACATGCAAGACAAAAATCACATTGGAAATAAGCGTGACAGTTCCTATGTCCTAAAACATTAGGTTTTCTAAAATATAGCCAAGAATTTAATGTGCTGTATTTATTTAGATAAATTATACATTGTAAGATGTTTCAAGGACTAACATTCTAAACTCACTAAAATTATAGACAATGGTCTTTTTACGTAGTTTTTATTGCTTTTAAATATCCATTTTTGATACACGTTTTAGCCACACATCACAAAAACAATTTTTTAGATCAATCAAAGTGTTCCTAATGTTGTTAGGAAATGTAATTTTAAGTCTGGGTTTGATTTCTTTTTACTTTTGTTGTTTATCGCCATCATTTTGGACATTCTGTTTTTAAATGAAGGTAAAATTGTTCATTTATTGTTGTTTTTCAATTAAAGAAATGTTTAATAAAATTGGTTTTTTAAATTAAAGTAATGTTGTCTTAAAAAGAAAAGTTTTTTAAAAGTACCTCCCCGAGGGTATCCATAACTTTCTAGGCAGTACTTTATGCTGTCAGAAAATATAACAGAATTTCCGAAATGTAAACATTTGGCTAATCAAAATTTAAACAGGTATTTGAATAAGCTATCTAGACAGGAGGTGCTTACCTTTTCATGGTACCCGGCCTCATTTGATGGAAGTTCACGTGTTTAATTTAATTGACCGGTTTTAATGTTTTTCACTTTCTTTTTGGAATAGTGACTTGAACATAGACAGATATGTTTGTGTTTTATAGTTTACCTAAGTTATCACTAAGTATATTTTCAGACTTTTGGATGTATTATAGACGACATTAGACATTTGATTTTTAAATGATTATTTACTTTTATCCTCAGTCTTTCTAGTTAGTCAAATATATTTGATTCTTAATTATTTGTGAAATTATTGAAATAAATTCTTCGCTACCGAAACATTTGGCATCTAACACGTTTTTGTGTGGAAATTCCTTTCGATCACTTAGCCCTAAACATACTTTTATATTAATTATCTTTTTTTTTTTTTTTTTGAATTTGTAAAAAATGTTCGTCTCAAAATATATCTTTTTGCAGTCAGGAGTAGCACATATATTTGTGAAAGAAACTAATTAAATATACTTTTCATACATTAAATGGAATACAAAATCAGGTTCAGTTTATTAACTTTAAATAAAAAATTATCAATCCAAATTGTCAAAATATTGGGTTTTCAAATCGGATCTCTAAATATAAATTATGGTTCATATATTAAGAAGCATGCTATGAAAGGATGGAAACCCCTAGGGTACCTTGGTGCCCGTATGATAAATTATCCAATCAATGATTCAAATTTTTTTTAAAGTATGTCATCTATAATTTCACATGGCATAAACATATCTTACAATTTATTTCCTTTACAAACAGTATGGTCAAAGTATGATGATGGTATCCAAACGTATACTAGATATATTTGACCTACCAAATGTTCTTTCATTCTCACATTTATATTTGCACATAACGGCTGTTGCTAGCTAACGTCCTTGATAAAAGTTATCATGAATTACAAAATTGGCCATTTTCAAAGTTTGTGTTTTCTTGTTTTTTTTCTCTTTTGGGGGAAGAATTGTGGTTTGGACATGGACTGGTATATTTGTGTTTTATGAGTGAATGCAATTTTTTCTTAAAAACATGAATAGTCAGATTTTACTTATGTTTTACATTCGTGCCACTTATACTGTTTTAAAAATCTTAACTATATTTTATAATATTTACAAGAAAGGACTAATGATTTCTTGTTCCGGTCATATATATTTTTTTAACCGTTTTTACCGTTTTAAGCAGATATAACAGTAATTTCTTACAAAATTTCTTGAACTGTTTAATTTCCTTTGCTAGGGACCTTCATCTTGCCTTATATGGAGTGCAAATATATGTATTAAAGCTTTCAAAGTCATAGAATAATTGAGCATTTTTAATCAAACCGCGATGGAAAAAATTACGTTATAAGCTTTAGATTCGCGTATAATACATTGATTTGTGCTATGTTGCTTTATTTTTATAACACCAAATGATAGATCAACCATGTACTTTTTCTGTGTCATCGAAGTATAAGAAACATTGTTTGTCAGGTTAGCAAATCCTTGTTGACACGAAACTGAAATATTATTGTTTGTTTTATTTCTATATTACAACTGATTTCTGTTGAAATTAAGCTTATTTAGCGTTTAATAGTATTTAAAGGTAGACTTTTGTACTGATAACGATGTAGAATAATTAATAGAGAGAGAATGTAAATTGGCGGTAATGCAAATACTTGGCTAAAGTTGGTTTCAAAGAAAACAACAATCCCATTTGTAAGTCATATACATAAGGGTTTCAAAAACATTGCTGTCGGAAAAATATAGACAAGTAAAATGATGAAGTCTATATCTGATATGAGTAAAGTTTGTAACCATATATATATGATTTTCAATTGTTATGGTTTAGAGATTCGGTTTATTTAAATTGTTTGAAACTTTTATTTATATCCCCTATATTAAAGCAATCTCTCAGTTTTATAAGAAATAATAAATATCATGAAATTGCAAATCATTTTAATGCAGTTCATTTTACAGATTTTGTGTGTAATTCATGCTTTTATTCATAAAAGAATACAAGATTTGATGCTTATTTTTATTTTTTTAAAGACTTTTTTATCAAATAAAAAACTTTAAAGACTAGTTATTTGTGAAAACAAGAGAAACTGACTCGCATTATTTTGCATCACAATTAACAATGTCCAATAAGGGACTGACAAGACGTTGCAAACATTTCGACACATGAACAGATATAGCTAATTAGCGCTCCAGTCATTTGGAAAGGTCCGGCATGTATTTTCGCCTTTCGACCATTAATATCGATAGAACATGTAATGTTAATTAAAAATATAATTGATATTCAATGGGCTTATTTTTATTTTATTTGTTTCCAGAAGTTTTTTACCTTTCACTTTTTTTTTATTTTTGTATACATTAGCTTTGCCTGTTACAAGTTATTAATTAAGTTAAAATATTTTGTAAATGGACATTGAAAAAATGGTTAAATCTTTCTTTCCTGCATATTTAAAACTATTAAATCTTGATCTCAATTAAAATGATTGTTTTTGCATCACGCTAGAGAGACCTATATTGACAAAAAATAACATGCCATTATTTTTCGCAAGAGATGACCGGTGTATATAAAGGTGACACTAGAAATAAATTGATGTATAGTATAATTTATTTTCTATAAATAAAAAAAATTTTGATAATATGTATTCTCCTTGTTTTTAAAAAATATATTTAAAAAAAGTATACATTTATTTCTTTGTTGCACACACATATGGAATACTTCTTGAAACTTATGTTGTGTTTCGCCATCTTTATATATGATTTTCATTTCCATATCATGACAAATCAATTAAAACATTTTAAAGCATAATTAACAACTGAACTGCTTTAAAATGGTGTTCATTTTCAGTATGAAGGCAACAACTTTGCAAGCAAACGGAATAACGTGGGTTATGATTAGTTTGCTTGCAAAGTTGTTGCCTTCATACTGACAATGAAATCATTTTAAAACAGTTCAATTGTTATATTTTCGTTAAATATTTTTTTTAGAAAAATTGATTTTAAAAATCAGAAATTCCTATCTATTACACATGCACATCGTGGGAGTTTAATAGACACAACAAATGTATTTAAGACCGAGAACAACACATTATTAATCTGCATATTTTTTATGTTGGGTAACAACGGGAATGGTTTGAAAAATAATAGTGTTATCAGGTATTTTGATGGTTTTTACTCGATTTTTCAATAACATAATGTATTTTTGACAATATTGGATATTAAATAATATAAATAAAAAATTGAATATCAACAATAAATGTGTTGTTATTTGTGGACTTAATGTCGGTTGAAAATCAGGTGCACCCGTGTGGCCCCATTTCAATTATGGAAGAGTTTGCAAAGAAGTTTGGAGAAAAAGATTGCTGGCTATATGTCGGATGTAAAATTGGTGAATCTGAAACGGAGGAAACTGTAGCAGAGAGATGATTTTCCATTGCCAAGACTGTGGATTTCGAATATGTGCCGAGATATGTGAGCGTAGACAGGGGTTTACCGAGGGATTTTTTCTAGAATGTCGACATTGTTAGGTTGAGATTTGCTCGAGGTTCATAATCTGTTATCGAACAGTTTTTCCGATCAACAAACACAGCATGGGAAATGGAAATTTTTACCAATTGTGGCTTACATGCGTGAATCTAATTTCAATTGCAATTTACATCACTTGAAATTTACATCCCGCAAGACCCAAAATAATTGACAAAAGTGTACCATTACACATTGTCTGGAAATAATAGGGAATGTGGCAGCTTTGCCAAGGTAGAAAGAAATTTTTATAAGATCCGATTGTTCAAGAATTTTTTGGTGAATTGGTGGTTTTGACAGATCAGTTCTTATCTGTTTTTAGGCCATCAAAAAAACCATTTGATATATTAAATTCTGTCTTTCACAATGTCAATATTTCGGTGAATATTAGCAGGGTGCCTACATATGTTATTGAAATTTTATTTGAGTAATTTTTTTGATTTTATTTTCTACAGTTTAACCGTTGAACCGTTCTTGTGAAATTTCGTAAATGCGTTTTTCAAGCTTGTCTTGAATATAAACAAAAGTGACGTGATAGCCCTGTTTGTTTACCTATGATAATCTAGTTCAGATTTTATGTTGCATTTTATATGTACCCATTGTTTACCTATGACAATGTAGTTCAGATTTTATTCTGCATTTTATATGTACCCAAACACAAAGTGACAAGGCTCTTATCGTTCATTCTCCATTATGAATGCAACGGCTCTCAAGCTTGCAGCTATGGGAATTTCATAAGGCAAATGAAAATATAACCAAATCATACCAATCCATATCCGATTCAAATTATAATTCTTAAAAGTTACCAAAAACAATAACAAGAACAAAAAACAGAGTTAAACTTTTGAAAACTGATCAATTCAGTTACTCTCGTTAATCATTAAGCGACAAACAATGATTGCCATTAAATACTTTTAACTTTCAATGAAAACCCATGCCATTAACAAATTTGTCGCAAATCCCGTATCCGTTATTTGGAAAGCAGTTAAGAGTTTTTGCCCCTCCTATTATTGTAAAAGTTTAAACACATAAAACTATAAACAAACTATGCAGTGCCTAAACTTTCATAACTTTACCCAACCTACCTGCTATTGCTCAGCTTGACCATATATTTATAAACCATGTGGGCATGTAGTAACAGGTGATCTCAATATAATTGAGAACACTAAATTAAGATGTCTTCTTTCAAAAAGGCCCTAAATAGCCTCAACCTTTTATTTGCGGACACAATTTCAAAATTATAATGGATTCTGTTGAAGGGTATGCTAGACGTTAGAAATTTTATAAAGTCAAGGATTGCCAAACTTAAAGGGTCTATGGGTACTAAACCTTCATAAGTCCTCAGGAACCCTGAGATTTCTGCAATCCTTACGGAAATTCTTAACAATTATGTTGTTGTTCCAGCTGATAAAGCTTCTAACAACATTATTTTCATTTGTAGGGAATTCTATGTTGAATGTCTTATTAAAGAGCTTGGTTTAAATAGTATATCGGAGAATCCTACTTATACCAAAACTAATTTTACCAAAGATCAAGTTCTACATCATAAGTGCATCATAGCGTCCGCCTAGATGTACATTACGTGAAAAACTGTTATTTTTCATTTATGTGTATAAAAGCAGTCTATACGCTTTTATTCAATGTATTAACTACAGTTGAATAGTGATAAATTGATGACAGATTAAGTCCTTAACATTCAAAGTAACCAGATTTCCAAATTGCCTACATTTGCACAGTACACACCTTAGAGACTTCATATCTTTATAGATGAATCATGTCGACCAAAATGTTTTACATTCTGTCATATCCAATTTGTCTTTGAGTCCTAAAATTGACACAACTGTGATATTTGTTTCTAAAATGTTGACCAATATCCTATTTGTGTTATTATACTATAGACAATATTTTTGTGCTTACGTACCACAAATTTATACCTATAGTTAACATTTTAACAGAACAAGAATGATCAATAGTATTTCTAAACATATCTGATCTTGATATATGAAGACTTTCATTGATTGTAGAATTGATAAATTGTTTCTTTGATTTGATTTTTAGGTTCTCCTTTAATTGTTTTATGTGTGTGCAGTACTGTCCGCCTTTTATTTATATATCTACGACTGGCATTATGAAACACATATTAGCAAATGCGAAATGTATTTATTCAGTGACGCCTGTAGTAGTGCAGTAATTACAAGTTTTAAATCTAATTGATTTATATCAATACGTTTGTGCTTTTTGATACTTGTTACATGCCATATTTTCTAAAGAAAAGTAAAAATAACTTGTCGTTCAACTTTGACACCTTTATATTTTAATGCTATAATCATAATAAAAGTGATAACAATGTGTTTGTTTTAAATTAGTTAAAATTCATAAATAGTTCGTTATATTGTTTAACTGTAATGAAGTGTTTTGTAACGTCTAAAATTTTATTTATTATTTGTTCTTTTTTTTTGTCGAACGCTTTGTCAAAATTAATTAGAAGTAATGCACCCGGAATTTTGTTTTCTTGTAATTTGTAGAACCTCTTGAATATATAACACAAATATCTGTAAAAGTTTGATGTGCCATACTTGCACATTTCGGAAAATCATTCCTTATCAGTGACACAAGCGAAAACTTTGGTAGAAAAAACCATAAGCCAAACAAATGAAAATACTGAATCTAGATTTTCAAAATTATATGAATCCAGCTAAGGAATGCTTGGCAAGAGGGAACAAATCTTTGTTTTGAAAACATTTTCAAAAAATTAAGACCGCTGAAAGTACTGTCTACCCACACTCTCGCGAAGTTTTACTCCACCAGTAGCGGTACCTGCTCAGGGTTAGTAAATACTTGTTTAATTTGGATGTGCCAGACATAATAGTTCTTGTATTTTTTCCAATAAATCTTAAATTTAGAGTAAACTTTAATTTATTAGCAATACAGCTTGAAATCAGTTTATAAGTCACATTCAATAATGAGATTGGTCCCTAGTTCTTAATAAAATTTCTTCATTTATCTCCTTTTGGTAATAAGCGAATTATACTTTTTGAGTTAAAGACAGTTTAAGGCTACAATTACAAGATCTACTGAAAAAGTTTTAATAGATATATAAAAAGAAACTTGAAAAAAATTGTATTAAGCCATCAAATTCAGGAGATTTTTACATTTTTATATTTTTAGAGCTTTTAGTAATTCTAAGTTGTTATTTCTCCCTATTAACATTTATTTGTGTTTTATTAACTTTTTTATGTCTTAAAAAATCAAGACATTTATTCAGATTTACTTCTCTAAGTAAGTCGTCCTCATATGAATACAAATTCAAATAAAATTAAATTAAAATTCCATTATTATTTTTTAAACTAGTAACTGTTTTATTAAAGTTATTTCTTTTTTCTTAGCTTCAGAAGTATTTAAGCGGTTTTTACCTTCCTTCACCCGTTTTGCCCCAGTTTGAATACAAAATCCTTTAGCAAAGACCAAATTTTTTTTTGATTGTTTTCATATCTTCTATATATCTTATTTTGTGCATGTGAGCATGTGATAGTAATTCAGTTAATACGCAAAACCACAATATGTGGTTTTCTGACGTAGCCGATCGCACGAGTTTATTGTGCGGACGGACACGTTACACGAGTGCCCTTTACGCACATGTATTTATGCGTCCGCACTATAAATGAGTGCGATCAGGTACGTCAGAAAACCACATATTTATCACATACATCACCAAACTCAATGCAAAGTTTTCTTTCTAACTTAATCTGCCAATAAATTAACAATCAGCTTTTTTATATTGATTTTTAATCTGATTGGAAAAACTGATATCTGACTGGAAAAACGTTAAAAAGAAAAACTGCTTAAAAGTAATTAAAAACAACAGATAAATGTTCGTTTAAACGTCATATGTTAAAATTTAATACTACTATTGCAAACATAGGTTAAAACTTAAAAAACAAACATTGATTTATCTAAGTTTTTGACATCGTCCTGGATTCTTCCAACTTGACAAAATTCTCTCAACTGAATGATGACGTCACATAGGAAAAGTCTTAACGTATTCATGACGTAATGTTATTGCTGTCGGAAAAGGAAATTCCCCTAGAAGTAGTTTCCGGCTACTGTGGTGATACGGAATGTTGTATCGCAGATGTGCGATACGGATCATTGTATCAAATAGCCAGAAATTGTAATGTATCTTTATAGTAAGATTAAATGGGTATGTGATTAATTTAACTATTCTCCATTCAAGGTTTCTTCTGGATTAATCTCACTCTTTCTTTTTCTTGTACTGTATTTAATTGAACCCCCCCCCCTAATTTAAGCAGAAGCATATATTTGTTTCAATTAGTGATGGAATTTTTAAACATACTAACAGAGTAAGTATCTTTTAGCAAGTTTAAAGACTTTTATTGTTACTTCACTCGTAATATGGTTATGTTCAAGGTATTGTTTTTTGAAAACCAGCTGTAGACTTTCTAACTGTTTTCGAAAAAGTGACGCAAAATATGTATCAGGATGTAATAAAATATAATCAAACAGTTACTTCTGCACACTTACTTTCCTGTTATAAACCATTAAACAGAATTTTAATAATCTAACTATCTGAAACAAGGTCAGACAATAGTTTATTGACAAATATGTATACTTAAACTCTTTTTCCTGAAACATATAACATAATGAAAGACGTTTAATATAATTTAAATACATGAAGCAGGAAAATTAAATTCATGTTCAAAGTAAATCAAAGGACAAAGCAGAATTAATTCTGAATAATTTTTATTATGCATTCAAAACCGTACAACACTAACGTTTTTTTCCATTGATTACTAAAGTTTTAATGCTCTCACAAACTGATTCTGTTTTGCTATTTCGATGCATATAAATTATAACTTTGATTTTCTTAAAAGTTAATAGCAAGTTTCTTTAACAGAATGTGCCAAAAGACAGCTATCTTGGATATCATACTAACCGTGCGACTAAGGTAAAAGCGATCTTAAAATTTAACTCCAATTAAAAACAAAAGCGACACTATAAATAACAAAAATTGTTGTCAGGTAATGATAATTCTTATTTAGCAGAAAAATACACATTAACAACCTATCATAAGTACAAGATAATCTTAAACGTTTCTAGCTATATACCTGCCTGCATAAGTTACCTATCTGTTGAGGTTTACTTGATTTGAACTTTAAAAAAAGTTTGACAAACAAGACAAAATCTACTTGTCTATTATAAAAACAAAAATTGGTTCTAGGCGGTCTTTTCTTTTATAAATTTAAAAACAAAGTAGAATATATCTTCTGGACATACATCTTTTTTTAATCTAAAAAGAATAGTTTATAGTGTTAATCAAAGATCAGTTCTAGACATAAATTAAACTAAATCCCGTTAGTTGTTGGATGCCTCAGTCAAAAATATTCACTAATACGAAAGGCACACTACCATAATTGGAATACGTAAGGAATAAAGGTATGACATAAACAGTAAAAATAACTGAATACTTATTTATTTATTTTTATTGGCGTATCAGTTGAACAACACAAAAATGTATGGTTTTTTTAACATCATTTTAAATAAATACTCTGGTGGCGCAAAATATGCCATTAAAAGTCCTTAAAATGAACAAATGAACAAAAGACACTCCGTCTCCTGGATTCCGCCTTGACGTCATATGTATCAATCTTCAAAATGCAGCGAAACATGCACCTTTAAATAGAAAGAAATAACAACAGCAGTATCTGAATAAAAAAGGAAGGGAAAGTTGGGTGAGAATCTTTATTAAAACTTACAATGCACGGAGTTTGCACCGTGCTTATATACAGGTGTCAGACAAAAGAGCTGATTTATACTCGGACATAAAATAAGAGGCACATTAAAGGAGCACTTTTTTTAAATAAACTGATAAACTAATATATAACATTAAATCTCATTTTCAAAGATAAGTACTAGTCATAAATTAAACTAATATTGTAAGGTATTTTGAAGCCCCAGTCAAACAATATTCACTTATACTGAAGGAACACTACCATTAGTGGAACACGTAAGGACTAAAGGTATAAAATAAATAACAAAACAGCTGTATATTTACATATTTATCATAATTGGCGTAATCTCGCCACGGCGAAAATGAAGGAGTCGAGACTCCATACGAGTCTGTAATGGGCATCCTTAGAAAATTGAAAAAAAATTGTGAAATAATATTGTACGCTGGTATCAGTTGAACAACACAAAAATGTATGATTTTTCTAATATTATTTTAAATTAATACTCTGGTAGCGCAAAATATGCCAAATGACTAATTTTGAATGACAATAAAATTAGTCAGCGCCACCAAACAAAAATAATTCAAAATATTTAAAAAAAAATCAAACTAAATAGTCAAATAGAAATTTGAGCTCTGATGATCCAACTATCCAAACTGTGATCTGACAATCTTATATTCAAACTCCGACAGATTGCGCTAAATGAAAACTAGGAATTCTGATATAAGGTTAAAATTAATTTAATAAGTTTGATTTCCAACGAACCGGTTGTGCGATGTTTTGTTCTTGTAAGCCAGCAATAAAAGCAGAAGTTTCAGCCCCAATAAGGGGTTCTAGGAGGTCTTATGGTTTTAAGATTTAAAAACAAAATAGAATATAGAATAGATACGTTATATATCTTTGTAATCTAAAAACACTAGTTAGATGTACAATTAAAAGAGCGCAAATATAAAATCATAATATGTCGCGATTGCTTGCGAAAATGGAAAATGATTAGATTTTTTAGTATAAATGAAATGATGCCTGTTGCATATATATTTACAGCTTAAAGAATTGTTGTAATAACTGAAGACATTTCTATCAATTATAAGGCACAGACACACGCCTTTATTACTACAAGCAGCTTCGAACATATTTAAAATAATTTTTTCAAGAAATTTTAAAGCCAAATGTATAAATAAACCTTAAGAGATAGAATCCGGAGTGACTTTGTGTGCCAATTAACTAAAAGCAGGTCAAAAACATAATAAATTGTAAAGACTTCTCCTCCGATGTCTTTAAATCTTACCAAATAAATGAAATTAAAACTGTTCACCAAAAACGCAATGCTACTAACAACATTCAAAAATTAAATAACTATATTTTATTTTTTTACATAAAACATTGGTCGGTTTCATATAACATTGAAATGGATAAAAAAATTTATGTGTGAAGGAAATAGGATGATAGAATGGTCACGAGAAACTGCAATGCTTCCATGTTTATAATGAAAAGGATCTGTAATATTATTACCGTCTTCAAACACCCTTTAAAAAACTGCCAGATCGCATGAAACAAAGTCAGTCTGTTGTAATTCGTGGCTAGACAGAGTTGAGACAAATCTTACTTTGACCGAATTTAAGATCAATAATCTTCGTGATGTGATATTTTGTATCTTTTAGCTTTGGAGCGTACGTTTGTTTAGGGCATTATAGAAAATGATGTTCAACATCAAATTTGAAAATTAATATCATTTACTTATTACCAGTATTTGAAGTCGGTATAATAATTATTATATAAGATAGAAAGGAAAAACCCTATGGAAAAAATGAACGTTTTAGAATACATGTTTAATATCATGTTGAGTACATATTTGGACGCGGTCTAATGATATATTAACACTAATATTTATTTCAGCAGCACAATTTGTAAAATATCTTAACCTTTATATTTTTTTAATGTTAAGCATTGTATTAAGAAAATGTTTTCTTGTACTGTGTTACTTTATTAAATCATATATAATTAAAATGGTTTTAATTGAAATATTTATTTAAAACTATGGAGTAGCATTATTTTGTTTTCCGAATATTTTCATATTATACGAAAGTTTGTAAAAAAAACATGTACGATTATAAAAACATTTAGCGTACTGACTTGTTATAATAAAACAAACATGCCAGTCCTTGTCCTTATTAGTAAGTGGACGCCAGACTAGTTTTCTGGTAATACATGCGGAATTTTAACCTGTAATTTCTGGTTCAAATCTTATTTATCAGTTTCCCTATTATTAATTTATTAATTAATTAATTAATTTATTTATTTATTTATTTATTTATGTTTTATTTATGTTTTATTTATTAATTTAATGAATATGTTGTTGTTGTATTATATTCTATGGCTTTTTTTATAAACATGCACCATGGAATTCACACAAGCAAAATCCCGACTTAAAATTGCAAACACACATACTGATGATAACACTTTAAAATTTTCTTTTGGTACTCTTATAAAGTTATTGACTTTTGATGAGGTTAATACAAGAATTTCTAAAACCAAAAAAGTTCCATAATAGCGAAGTAGAGACAATCCCAGCCATTAAGAATGAAGATATTTATTTTCTAATAATCAAATAAATTAAAATCCTTTAATGTGGTATCACTAATTTTGTTGTTCTTAACATTCCAACTGTTTAACAATCAGTGTTATGTAGGCGGCTGTTTTTAGTTTTATAAAGTTTTACTTACCTTACCAGGAATGGATAAGCATGCATTGATTACTATAGCTGATGTCCTATTATAAGAAAGACAACTCTATATAAATAGTTCTTTGTACGACATACTTATGATGGAAAAAAATTCAGACACCTAAATTCGAAGAATAAAAACATACTCTATAATGATAAATTATGGCATGTGGACATGATTTTAACAGATAATGCTTGTTATGTTAGAAATGATAGAAACATTTCGATATATAATCTTAGATTAAAATCCTTTCTCAATCGACTGTTCAAAATTTTGTTATCTTTTTATAAACCGAATTAAAACTATTGTATATTTAATTCTTGAAAATTACATTTTAAAACAATCGGTAGTTAACAATCAATTTATGTTTTTAAAATATCTTAGATGCATGA
Organism: Tegillarca granosa; assembly: GCA_029721355.1. Lineage (NCBI taxonomy): Eukaryota > Metazoa > Mollusca > Bivalvia > Arcoida > Arcidae > Tegillarca > Tegillarca granosa. Next base: position 38,707,902 of record CM056598.1, on the reverse strand, counting down.
CATATCAAATGAAACACGCACTAAAATATTTCAGGTAACATGTTTGTTATAGGTTCATGACAAAAATTGGTTATGACCGCTTTTTAAATGCTTTTTAAATTTTGAAACCCTAAAGACTTTTTCTTTTATAACGAATTTCATTTTATTACTTTTTAAGACCCCAACACAAATATTCATTGAAAATTTCTTACAATATTTTAAAAACAACAATAAATAAACTTTTTAAAAAAAATAACTAAAAATGAATAAAGTTGAATTAAATGCACGCCTATGAAAATGACAAATATGCGACAACATTGAAATCAATTAACTCTGAATTAAATTTTCAAGAATTAATTTCACACATATTAATTTCAGTTTATTTAAAAGTTATTGTAGTAAATTACGAGAAATACGTTTTTCAATGCATAAAATTATAAAAATTATTATTGAAGATTTCTCTCCCTTATACTGTTAGCCATATCGAAAATTAAAATAAAATTGTAATTTATTATGAACTTAAGTAGTTTTAAAGTTTATGGAGAGTGCATAAATTATTGCATAATTGTCGATATATCTAAATATAATATAAACATCCTATTTATTTATTGTTCGCAATACTGTTATTAAGAATATGTACTTAATTTGTATTCTCACTGTAAATTACATGAGTTTTATATAATTATATTTAAAAAGGTGAAAAAGATAGTTTTTCTTACCAAATTGACGTTTAAATTTTTAAACTTAATTTAATAATACAAAAAATTGATATGAGTTGATATTATTATTATAAAGGCTTGATTAATAGCAAATGCTTAGCTAACTTGATAACCAAAAGCACATCTACAACAAATAGTTATTTGTAATTTTCCAGTACACTGAATACTGAATAAGTTTATGTTTGTTCTCTATTTTTAATGTTTGTATAGCAGTTTATATTTTTTGAGAATGTAGTGAAACCTTGCGTAAAAATAATCATAGCGGTCGTTTTTGTATTTTAACATTCGCGTTAAATAAAACTGTTAACATGACAATCATAGCTATTTATAAGCTTGATGTAAAGTTTGTAGAGAGTTAACGGAAATTCCATAATAGAAAAACATGTATTTATTAACAGCAAATTTAACAAAAACGTGGGTGAGGGTGACAGGTAAAGCAACAACAAAAGAACAAAAAGTGGGACCACTTATGACAACAATGCTGACTTTACTTAAACACTGATACAATTATATCTAGGAATGATTAATTTTTAAATGAAGGACCCCAGTCACCCCATGTACTTTACAAGCAAGTCATATAATACAAAATTATAAAAATAAGCTAATTAACCAACAATCTTACAATGATAACATTATACATATTCAACTTAAGGCACCTTTGCTATAGAAACTAAAATCAAAGACAATTAATTTTTACTTGCCTTGATTTGATTTCACTTATTTTATTATATGTTATTTTATTGTAGTGTTTTAATTGTTTTGACTTTGCCGTTTCTGTGTTAAACAATTAATTTTTTTCAAAATTTCAAAAACACTTTTCATCTCTCTCTCTCTCTCTCTCTCTCTCTCTCTCTCTCTCTCTCTCTCTCTCTCTCCTTAATTTGTTAAACTTTTAGTACGTCAAATAGTGTATTGTGCTAAATGTTTAATTTAAGCTTATATCTATGTATTTTATTATTTTTTTTTCACATTTTATACGTAACAGTACTTTTAACGCATCACAGCGTTATTTTATACTTAGTAGGCCAAATGTCCTTTCCCTCCTCTTGTGGGGTTATTTGCGTAGCCCCTTGGTATTTTTGCCCTGGATGTTGTCAAGTACATGTTTTTATATGCAACTAAAATGGATTACTTTAAATTTCAATGTCTTTCATATTTTTTTACTCTTAAGTCTTTAATTAGTAGACTTATCAGATAAATATTATTTTTACAATTGTTTTTATTATTATTATTATCATTATTATTAATAATATTAATATCATCATCATTATTATTATCATCATTATTAACTATCTTTTTTTTTCTTGTTTTGTATTTAAATATCATTCTGACCACGAATTTTCAAACTTAATACTTGTTTGTTTCCTTGCAGAGTGCAGCATATCAAATCTTACTCATTTTAGATTGTGTCACTTTCTGAAATGTGTTAGATTAATAAGTGTTTTGTGTTAATTATTTCACTCAATCTCTACATCCAATAGTTTTTATCTTTTTCAATTGTATATTTTTTTATACACAAATTTTATAAGACGAATATTTTCAGGAATTCTTCTAGATATCTATATTATACAAATGTAAAAGTATGCAGTTATTAACTATAAATCAGCCTTTAATTGTTTAAAGGTTCAAAGATCATATTCAAATAATGCAGATGTTACACAATTTGTAAAATGTGTAACTGATATGTCAAGTCAAAAACATTTTCAATCAGCATACTTATATTATTTAAAAAACTAATAGTTTATTCATAAAAAGATGTATACATGAATTGCTAGTTATATAGATCATAAAATGATTTTAATGCTAAAACCGTAATAAGTACAGCTTTTTTGATAATATACTAGGCAACGCTTTGATTTTAAATCGATGGAGTTGTAAATTCAAAACAAGATGTGTTTCAGTTTTTTCCAACTTTCTTACTATGAGAAGTATTCTTTTGGATGGGAATGTTTTAGTATCCCGATGCAGTGAATGAGTTGGTATTTCAAGGTTTTATCAACCACTATGCGTCCGACTCTTACCTTCATTGACTTACCTACGCAATTTTATAACCGTTTAACTATCATAAAAAATAAATAAAAAGGCCTTGTGGGTTCACAACTGTTTATTATATATATTATTCTTCAAACAGTAATTTTCCATCCCTATATATAAATAAAACAAAAACAATCAAAAGCGGATAGATTACTTTATTTGAATTACATACTATCATGGTACAACCTTAACTTTCTTGTCATACATCAGATCACGTGACGTTTGTACAAAGAAGAAAATATGATCATGTGACTTGCTTACAGGAACTCAATTACGTTCATAACTATGTTTGCATCTTTTAAGCAAATTACTGTTCTTACTATTAATAACAAATTACTATTGAGTAATATACTATTAAGTATCACGGAATGCAAAAGCATGTTTCATATAAAAAAATAAAATAAAGAAAACCTTATAAGTAATAATCTTGACTTTGAGAGTAAAACAATCTGATACCTTTATTATTACGTGGCGCTGGAATGTTGTAAAACAAAATTGCTATAAGCATGAAAGTATTTATGTATGGACTTTGCAAAAGAATATAAAATACTTACACAGATATGGTCCAGGGATATATTACCAAAGGATTCTCTGTACGAACACTTGATGTTTTGTTTGTGCACCTAAATAAACAAAATGTGTACATTACACATAATGAAAAATAAAGGTATTCTATATGGAAAACACATTACGATTTATATGAATTAAGGACCTTTTCTAATAAAAAATATAACTAGTAGGCTTGGCCAATAAACTAACATAGTTATATATATACATAACTGAACATTTAGCCATTTCACTGTAGACCTTATTTGGTCATTCATTCATTCATTCATTCAGTAAACTTTCAAAACTAGTAGTTTGATACTTCAACTTTAACTGGTGCAGTGTTGTTATATTTGGAAGCATTTAAGTAGATTATTTAGTATAACTGAGGGAGGTGATGATGTTAATAATACGCATATATTTCTGTATTCCTGTATTCAACATCTTTATCTATAAATCCTGAAATGCAGTTTTATTTGGTGGTATTACAAAATTATATCTCTCTGTTGATCGAACAATACCTAAGCAGTTGTTGTTCCTTGAATTAACAATCTGGAGAGCCCGTATTGGTGGTTTTTGCCCACAGCGAGGTACCAAACACACACCCAGAGATCGGGATTACCACCCATTCACGCCTGGTAGTAATCTGATATATAGAATAATTATGTGTTTGTGTGTAACTGGATTTTTGATAATTGACTATAAACAATCCGGTTCCCTTGAAATGTTCCACAAACTGGTCGATACCTGTATATACAGGTGTATACAGAACGATCGTCCATTATAAAGGTCATTATTTGGCACGTCTGTGTTTATGTTTTGTAATTACTTGGGTCTATAGAGCGATGGTGCTCAAATTGTAAATACATACTTGACATTCAGTGAACGTTTGATAGTGAAATTTTACAAGCGATTGATTGTTTAAGAAGAGATATAATGAGAGAATTAAAAGGAATGCGTTCTGAAATTAATAAAGTGAAAATTCATTTAGATATTTAGATGCTATTGACGCTAAACAATCTGAAATTGACAATAATATGCACGTTTTGGAGACGCGTGTGAACGAAATACACGAAGAGCAAAATGTTCTTCAACTTGATATAGGGGCAATTAACGATATTGAAATCGAAGAAGCATTTAACAATTATGACAGGGCGTTTGAAATGTAAGAGTCATACAACAAAAGAAATAATTTGCGTAAATTTGGTTTGACGGAAAGGGAAAATGAAACATTTACTAATTGTAGAGATAAAGTTGTAAATCAAGTTTTGAACGTAAGTAGCCCAAATCAAACGGGGACAATACAAGACATGCTAGAGGTTCATCGAATTGGACAGGTAAACGAGGATAAAGGACCAGGACCGATAATAGTTAAATGTATACTCGTTGGGAGGACGAAATGCAGGTTATTGGAAGCAAATTTAGGTCTGACCTCCGGGGTAAAGACATCAGATTATCCGACGATTTAACATGTAGACAGAGACAGAAACTTCGCGAGTTAAAAATGCGCGGGAAAACAGGTTATTTTTACAAGAGTAAACTAGTTGTCAGAGCAGTAGTTCCGAACTTAACTTACATAGTGATAGGAAAATAAAAACAGGTAGAAGACGAACCAACCTGAATTAAAACTTAAATAGATAGCGGTGTGGCCAGGGCCCAATTCAAATTTCCCACATGGAAATAATGACACTATTAAAGCGGACAATGATATTTTAAATTCTGTTCACTGATGATATACGGGTAGTTCTACTAACTTTTTACAGTGGAATATTGATGGACTAAGGAATAAGATTGACTTAGTGTTGTTAATTTTATAAGTTTTTAAGATATTATAGGTTAAGTTGAAACTTAGGTATATGATATAGAGGAAATAAAGTCTACTCTCACTAAAGGTGTTTTTTCTTGTTATGAAGCTTACTTTTCACTAGCCAATAAGAATTATAAATATGGTAGAGGTGTAGGGTTTATTAAAATAGGTTAAACGAAATTCGTTGAAATATATAAAACCCCTACAGTATGATGCACTTGATTATATAATACCCTTACTAATTGATAAATCATTCTTTCATTTAGATAAGTCTATTTTATACTGTTGCACATACTTGCCCCCAGAGGATAGTATTTTTATTCAAACCAGTCTGTAAAAGGTTTAAATTATCTAGAAGCAAAGATATTACCGCTTCAAGTAGATTTAGACAATATGTATTTGTTAGGTGATTTAAATGCAAGGGTAAGAAATGAAAACGATTTTTAGACGATGAAGTTGTTGATATTTTGAGCGACTATAGACATATTTTAGTTAATAATTTTCAATGAACCCGGGCATCGGTTGATAATAAATGTAATAAGTTTGGTAGAACATTGTTAGATTTTTGTATAAATTTTGATACACATATAGTTAAGGTAGATGAGGAGATGTTAAAGGTATTGGTGAATACACCTTTATATGACCACAAGGTTACAGTGTAATTAACTACTTTTTGTTAATTGGTAGTATTTTTACCATATTATATCATTTAAAATACCAGATATCTAGTCACCTACCTTTGTGTATGGGTTTCAATATAGGCGAAATAGTGCCAGATGTTGTTGAATGCACAGATATATATTATAAATGGGACAGTTGTAAATATGAAGTTTGTAACTGTTATGGGAACTAGTAACACTAAGGAATTGTTAGCAAACACAGAAAGTGATATAACAAATGAATGTAATATAGATGACATTGTAAAAAAGTTTAATAATGTTTTGTTTAATATCTGTGAATGTTTTAAGAAAACCAAAAATGCTGTAAAGAATGGGGTTACAAAGTGGTTCGATAAGTCTTGAAAACTAGCTAGGTTAAAAAAAAAACCATGTTACTCCGGAATTTAGGCAGACTAGATCAGATGTTGATCTAGCTGCATTTGAAAAGTCTTGTAGTCAGTACAAAGTTATATGTAATAAAAAAAGAAAACAATACACAGATAATATGGTCTCCAAATTGGGTAAAAGTATAAATGACTCAAAAGATTTTGGTCTGTATTAAAGTCTGTCTCAAGTGAACAGGTTGCCCGATCAAACCCAATTGATTTAAATGATTTGGTTTCTTACTTTACTGATATCCTAAATAGACCGACTAGCGACTTACCATCAAAAATGGTAAATATATAATACAAATACCAGTTAAATTTTGATGTGCCAGATGTGCACATTTCGGAAATTCATTTCTCATCAGTGACACTAAGACTAAGACCAGTTAATCAAAATTTAACTGGTATTTATTATATTTACCATACCTGAAACCAATCTGAGATACCTTGTGCATAGTAGATTATAGCAAAAAAAAACATGTGGGACATACAAATGGGTCATACGGATAAACATGTAAAACTAGGTCACATTGGCAATACACAATTCACACTTATGTCTACACAAAGTTAAATATATACACAAAAATCTACAATTTAATCAGCACGCTGCATCAATAATTACAAAATGATATTTTAAAAAATCTCGCATACAAATTCATGATCATGATACTGTATTTATTAAATATGCAAGTAAATAAGTGTAAATGAAAATAGAACGTCTTATGTGAAATAATTCATAAATCAGTAACCATTGTCATATGGTGTTTAATATTGGAAACACTAGGATATTAGGATACACACGCGAAATCATTTACCTCTTAATTAATCATAGATTAACTCATTTCTTCGAAAAGTTTCCTTCGAGAATCACAAGGTTGACAAACTTACAAAAAACAATTCCGGTTTACTTAAGGTCCTTTACCCACAAGTACGTCGAGTCCATCATTCCAAAGGGTTGATCGCCATTTTGTTCTTCGGCCAATTTGGTTTTGGCTTCGGAGCTCGAGTAGTTGTACTTTCTGTGTGCATAGAAATTATTCCGATGATAGGTAAGAAGTTCCTCTGAAGTTTACGCTTTACTCCATTCTATCTTCCCTTTGTACTTCGTAAACAGGAACATCAGAATTTGATTGTTGTATACGGCTATAGGACATACGGCTCCTCTCACCATTATTAGCGAATTTATATTTTCCATCAAAAGATACAACATTAGAATTAAACTTTACTGTTGCATGAAAGACAACGGATCAGAAAACATAGTTTGATTGTAAAGAAAAGAAGGGAGAAGTTTTATAGTGACTTGCTAACTAAAACCAAGTACGGATTCACCTGCCGGACCAAACTTCAAACCAAAGTGAGAAACATGACAGTACCATGTGATAACGAACATGTGAGTATGTTAAAACGTTTTATATAACATTTTTGTGTTAAAATTTTAAGAATTGAACGCACAATGCAAAATCAATTTGACCAAATAGTTATTACAATGTATAACATTATTACTAACTAAATAAAAGATTAAAACAACGTTATTTGCATCTATTGCTTCAACCGGGTTGAATTGAATCTACAAACGTTTTCTTTCATAAAAATGCATAAAATGAATTAATTTTGTTTATTGATTACATAATCAATTCATCAAGTAAATGATTATTATTGAACATGTATGAAAATATTCAACAGCAAACGGCCATTTTGAATACAGAATTATGGTCATGTTTGACTTCCTCAACCACGTGATGAACAACATGGCATTTGTGATGGTAACTTCTTTGTTACTAAGAAAGGGTTAAGGAAGTTAAAAATGTTTTTAGAACCATTCCTAATATATATTCAATATTATATTTATCTCAGTCAAAATTTAGTGTATATACATACATATATATACATACATACATGTATATATATATATATATATATATATATATATATATATATATATATATATATATATATATATATATATATATATGTGTGTGTGTGTGTGTGTGTGTGTGTGTGTGTGTGTGTGTTATTAACAAAACACGTTCAAATAAATTTTCAATCAAATCAAAATATCGGTTGTAAACATCCGTTATCATTCAAGGAATGAATTTTTTTTTCTAAAATCGTCCAAACAAAATATTTTCAAATTTTTATTTTTACGTTCTCGAAGGGGCAATAAGAAACTTATATTTGAAAACTCACCTCAGTACTTTAACTAACGGTTTAAAATATTTTTAATATTAAGTCATATCTATTTACGTAGATAAAAAAACCAAATTTCTCAGTTAAAGATTCTTATTTACTAGCTGTTCTCAATTATCTAGCACAACGTAAAATTTTAACAAATATTCAATATCATTTTTATAATTTATTAAGTTTTTTTCACAAACAATGAATATAAATTAATCATATTCGTGTTATTTCATTTAATAAAAAAATTTACTGTTTAATCAAATCAAACAAACTATTTGTTATATACATCTAATTATAAAAATCATTTTAGGATTTTAGTTCGAGTTATTTCCTTTTCGAAAATTTGTCCTAACGAATTTTTTTTCGATTTTTATTATATATTTTTATATTCTTGAAGTAGCATTAATACCAAATATTTGAAAACTCACCTCACTATACGGAAACTAAACTTCCAAATTATTTCTAATGTTTAGATATAAGCAAATACGTTATATAACTTGGACAACACTATTAAATAACCAATACTATTTCGATGCTTTAAAATATTATATATATATATATATATATATATATATATATATATATATATATATATATATATATATACTAAATTTTGACAGAGATATATATATTCTTCTAATAAAAAACACCACGAACAAATAACTTTTCAAACAAATCAAAATATATGTTTTGTTTTAAACAATCGTTTTAGGTAAGAGTCATTTCCGTTCCAATATCGTCCAAAAATATTTAAATTTTTAATTTTCTATATTCTTGGAGTGGCAATAAGAAACAAATATTTGAAAACTCACCTCAGTACGTACTGAAATTTTCAGTACAAAATATTTCTGTTATTTATTCATGGCTTGATGAGTAATATTACCAAACTTTCACTATTAGAAAACAATACATCGTGCAGTTCCATTTGTCAATATATATAATCTGTCTTTAAATTCTTTATTATTTATTATTTGTTCTCAATTAACAAACACAGAGTAAGATTTTCACAAATATCCAATATTTTATTGATATTTATTTAGTTTTTCCATAAACACTGAAAATTGATAATAGTCCAAATTAAGTTTATATACTTATAACACTAATTTGTTTTGTTTTATTGAAAACACAAAAATAACTGGTAAACCAAATCAAAAATCGGTTATAAACATCAAATTATCACAGTATATTTAGATGCGAGTTATTTTCTTTCCCAAAAATCTTCCGAACAAATTATTTTTATTTTTTATTTTTCTATTCTCGAAGTGGCCGAGAAAAGACCTTAATTACCTAAATAATAGACCAAATTATTTCTTATATTTAAATACGCAATATAACTTAAAAACTATTGAAAAATCAATACCAACTCGAAGCTCCGAAAATTTATAATTTTATTGTATATATACAATAAGTTGTCTTTATATATATATATATATATATATATATATATATATATATATATATATATATATATATATATATATATATATATATATTTGTTTAAAATAAAAGTTCTTCACAATTTAAAAGATATTACCATAATCATGCAATGCTTCATCAATCAATTTAATTTTAAAACTAGACATGAATAAGGCACTGACCCAGGTTGGTTTTTCAATGGCTCTTTGAAAATTGATCGGTTGTCAAGATTGTCAATCATAAAATTATATATCTACTTTACGTAACACAAATATATCAAAAAGGATTTCACAGGATTCCGGTTTTTCAGGGTTCGGTTTTCACAAGTTTCACTCTATATATCAAGATCCGAAACAGCGTCAGCTTTCTAGCTCTACTTTATGTAACACAAATAGGTCAAAAAGAACATTTCTGAAAAAAATTTATTCGTTTTTTTTTTTTTTTTTTTTTTTTTTTTTTTCCTTCATTTTTTAAAAATTGTACCATTTATTATTATATGACATTCTTTAAAAGCAATGGCAGCTATCTACTATTACAGATGATTTTTCAACTACACCGAAATCAACAAACGAGTCAACAAAACATTTAAAAATATCTGTTATGAATGAAAAGGATTAATCTACTTGAAAATGAAATTTAACCAAATTTGTCCATTAATAAATCTATAAGACACCCACAAATATATATATAAACGACAACTTATATATATAGTGAAACTTGTGATAACCGGACCACCTTCGTTCCTTGAAAAAAATCTGGTTTTTCACAGTATCCGGTTTATAAAGATTATCCACTAGAGTTCACTGCCCTTGATAATAAGTAGCATATCCATTCACGTTATCTCCCGTTGGGATTTTTCTGTCGTTTAGCCTTTTGTAATACATGTACATGTAGTTTATTTGAAATATTAAGCTTAAAATACAACGTAAAGTAATATTTTTTCTTTTTTGGTAGGTTGCTTGTATTTTAATTTTTTTTATTTCAAATAAACTATCATGAATGCCTAAACGGGTACATGAGATAAGACATCATGAATATGAAATACGACCTATGTGAAAAAAATAAAGTTATTATTGCAAGTAACGTGTATTTTATTTCGATGCAAACATAGCGCAAAAATGCAGGTGCGTTTTCCTTTTCTAGAGGATGTAGGTCAACGTAACTAAGTCTGCAACAAAAATCATTGAATCTCTAGAATTTACTGACATGGCACTTATTCGATGTTTGGCTAATGTCGATTAATGGTAACAATTGCCATTTCGTTGTTAGGAAATTTGTTTTTGTTTATTTTTCCATTAGCTGACTACACAAAACACTTCAATCTATACAAAGTGCATTTCAGTTGTTCGATAGAACAGGTCATCTTAACTGCGACTATTCTATTCTTTACTGAAGTATTGCTTAACCTTAACACTTATTAAAATATCAATCTTGACGGAAATTTTGTCCATTTGAGACAGCACTTTTACTGTTTTTATTAGATGCTAATTTCCGTTTTATTTTGCTACTATTAGACCAACTTTAAGTTTTGGTAACAATCGGCGAGTACTTGGACATAAAAAAGTAACTACAAAGATGTTCCTTTAAAAACTAATGCGTAACAATCGAACGTAAGCTAACCTCGATTTCGGTTTACCGATCTCCTTAATCCGATAATTATTGTTTATTAGTGACACCTTTCACACGTGTTGATGTAAGTTCTTTGATGACGGTAATAATTTGTATTTCTTGCAGTTTGTTTTTCACTTAGAAGTTAATTATATTATTTACGATATCGGAAATCACTTTTATTTGTAGTTAATGTTTTTAATGAGATCAGAAATAACAGTCATTTTGTTACAAATTTGCAGGTTTAAAAGAATTAAAAAAAATCAATAAAATTCTCGGTTACTGCTTTTTTATGATCCGGACGGTGAAATGCGTCCGGTTTTCAGAATTCACAGGATCCGGTTTATTATGGGTTTTATCAAAAAGAATAAAGAATAGGATTAAATCTTGACAAGCATACATGTCCGGTTTTCACAGGATTCCGTTTTTTTCAGGGATCGGTTTTCACTAGTTTCACTCTGTATATCAAGATCCGAAACAGCGTCAACATTCTAGCTCCATATGTCACAAGGTAGACGCTGCACACAGCCCTGAAAAAATTCAAGATTCGTGAAAATTTTTTAAATCTTTTTTTTTTTTTTTTTTTTTTTTTTTTTTTTTTTTTTTTTTTTTTAATTATCTCTTACGTAGTCACGGTTTAAGAATCTATTTATCTAAGTCTTATGGACTTTTAAATTGAATCAATACCAAAAAACGATATTCAATACATTGAATTTCTGAATTCTTAAGTTGTTTGAGGGACTTTTTGCTCTTCCGTAAAAGTACTGAAAACAGTTTGGTGCGAAACTAAATATCTGGATAAATTGCCAAAAAAAAATGGACGGAATCCGGTGTTCCTCGCAACAAGTTTACATCCATATTCCTTTTAAACAGAAACAAAATAGATAATCAAATTTTTAAAAGCCGATAAAGTTATTGTAAATCTACTTGTATAATTGAGATAATTTTCCATGCTCGCTTAGTCCATTTAATAAACACTGACTACAGTATTATGGCACGTACATCGCGTATTGATCAAAGTACCTCTCACCGCTTAGGTTCGAATCCCGCTTGACAAATCCTAGTGAGAGAAAGTTTGTCAGCTTGCAGAAGGTCTGTTTTCTAGGGGTTCATCTCAGAACTGATCGCCTCGATATAAGTGAATGTTTACTGTTTTAACTTCTTCAATGAATACGACGACAATATAGCACAATGTGTAATCTTTTGTGTGTTAGATTCTAGTGATAAAGAGTTGTTTTATATTAAAAAAACCCAACAAAATCGAAATTTAAATCTTTATGATTTATCAACAGTGGGAGGCTTAACTGCAGAGTTACTGGTGGTGTTTACCCATCAAGAGTGCAACCCCTACAGTAGCTTGTTTGATGAAGTGCTTGCTCCGAGTGAAAATGAAGTTAAAACCCTGACCAAACTTAAAAATTAGGTTGTGACTGTTCTGCATTTAGCATTAGATACGCATGTCCTGGATCTTTAAAAATGAGACAAGTGAAGAGTCTTCCCTACACATTGCCCTGAGCATGCTTACATGAAAAAAATTCCACCTCTATCTGTTGTTGTCTCAATGAAGTTTTCTTTTCCTGAGACATAAAATCATATACAATCAATCAGTCATCAAAATTGCTTTAATAGAGGATACTCTCTAACATGGGGGAAAAAGCGGCAAATTACATGCAGAGAATGAAGTGAGTTTTCTAGTCATAACATGTCCCTTAATTCACAACTATTGCAGCTTGATCTAATACCTACAAAAACACAGTTATCAGGTTCACTTCATGTACTTAACTTTGTCATAATCTTGTACAAAAAGTAAATAATAATTATAATAAATTATTTTTATTTATTTATTTATTTTTTTATTTTTTTTGGCATATGCATTTGAAAGTAAAAATTCCAATGCAGGGACTATATCTGGTAACTTTCAAGGTAATTGGAATTTTCAGATGATCTTCATCAAATTTCAAGATTTTTTTTTGTATTCTTTTTCTCATCTATTAATTGTTTTTTCATGGGAGTAACTTAAAACAGTTATGGCTTTACACACGAGTGGAATTTTCTGCACATGACTAAAATGTACTTATGCATTCAAAAAGTACAATCAAATATTCATCAGCAGATTTGTACATTTTAAAAAAAACTTCAAATTTATACTCAGCTACTTGGTTTCAGCATTGCAGATGCTACTGTGATTTTTTTAAACACGACTGTAGCTAATATTTCACCTGATTTAGGATAAAACTGAGGAAACCATGGTTTAGGCATTAGAAATATAGCAAAGTTTTGGATTTAAAGCTACTAAATTGAAATCCCTGGTTCGCTTATGTTAGTTGTGTTAATTATGCAATAGTTTTCTAAAATAAGGCACACTTACATACACATGTAAAACAATGTATTTCTGTTAATAAAGAAAAGTATTTTATATCAGAATAATTTTTAAAACACAAAAATAAAATCTAGGATTAAGAATGTACATATAATGCACACACAAGTTTAAATCTCTAACAGAAAAAATGATACTTTTTTCATCAGTTTTTATTACTATGCCAATGAATCACATCAAGTTGATGATGATGATGATGAAATATTGTAAAAAAGAAATCTTAACTAAACCAAACTTAAAATTGGTTTGTTGTAATAAGTTATAGAGTAGAAGTAGAAATGTAGAACTCATGCTAGAAGTAATTTTTAAAAAAATCAATTTTGACACAAAATGTTTCAAATTATAAAACATGCCATTTTGGTAAATTAAGCATAACTAACAACAGTAACATGTTCCATACTAGCAAATACCACATGATCTATTAAAGTCCCTCAATGATTTGGATTTAAAATAAAATCTTGTTATAATGAACCCTTGATATCTATATTTTTTATTAGTTTGCATCAATTTTATGCCAAAAAGCTCTATAATGTCAAAATCTAAATCAAGAAATGGTGATACCTATTGTCAATGTTATATGACTGGAGGATTCGCATGTTTATCTTAAGCTTAATGATTTAGTTAGCAATCAGATTAAAGGTGCCCTGAGTTTGCGTTAGTGCAAGGCAAACCATATTTACTCATTTGTAAATCTCGTTGAGGTTTAATTGCACTTTGCTTTTAATAGATAGCCACTAGAGTGAAGACAGTGCCTGTATAAAACCTGCTTAAAGGATTCTTTATTTAACAAGTTTTATTCTATATCAATCATTAGTATAGGGAAGTTGAATTGTTTTAAATCATTTAACCTAACACTGGATAAATATCAGCAAAATATTGCAAGGTGAATTATACATAAGTAAAAAAAACTTTAAAAAAATGGAAAAAAAGAAGAAATCAGATTACATGTATTTGTCAAGAAAAATGAATTATTTTTCAACAATTCATTATTTAATTAAAAAAAATATATAATAATTTAAAAAGAAGGAATCAGATTATTTGTTAAGAAAAATATGAATTGTATTTCAAAAATGACAGATTCAAAAATAACACCCTGAACAAAAAAGACAGGTTGGCGTGATGCCAGGGTTCAAACCCCCGTTTCCTCAAATCAGGTGTTCTGTAAATATGTTGGTTTTCCCTTGCTTTAGCTTTCAGAATCCCTCATGAGCTGTTGAAACTACGACAAATGAATGAGTACATGACTGTTTTTATTTGTTCAGAACGGATTTAAATAACATGTAGCATTTGACTCTTGTAATCTATCACCTAAGATTATATTTGAGCTATACATGGATTTATCTAGGCAGAATTTCAGCTTTAAAAATGTAACTGGTCAGATATATTTTGTTAAATGTGAATCATGCCTATATGGTATAATAGGTGAGACTATTTTATAATCTATGACATACACAGCATGAAGTATAAATTTGTATCTTTCTTATTTGCTGTTATCTGGCTTTAAGAGTGCTAGTAAACAAGTCCACAAAGCCAATATTGCCGAAATGTCCTTTAATCCACACCACCACCACATCTGGTATGATTATTATTTTTTAACAAAGACAATGAATAAAAGAGATAAATAGGTAATCATTCCTCGGTTGATAGGAGTGGACTATTGGATTTTTACATCTCAGTTCATAACTTTTTTTCTCACTTATATTGAGAGATTCTGTTAAGAGCTATTGGAGGAACTGGAGTTCCAAAAGGAACCCAATGACCTCCAACAATAAAAACTGACATAAATTCTAGGGGTTTCCATCAGGTGAGGTTCGAATCTAGGTCATGAAATACTTTGATCCGTCAGCAGATCTTTAGAACGCTTCAACACAAAGGCCCTTAAAGAATAGAGATTTTTTTAAATATGTAAAACCTCCCAAATCCTTTTCGTAGTAGAAACACATACATGCATGTACTTGATAATTGTTATATCACTATTACTCTGCACGACGACCTTTAAGCGTTTTTCATATGTTAACAAATGCAGAGGTATATTTTACTTTCAAGTGCCAATGAATTCAATATTTATGTCTTTTAAATATAAATCTATCGGTTACTTCAAGCCACTCTTGAAAGGTATCTGCTACTCTGATTTACAATAATACAGAAATCTACCGTTTTAATCAATTCGGGTGTTAAACAGTTTTGCATAAATTGCGTTAAAATAAAAAGACGTCAGATTGCATGAAATGCAAAGAAACTGTTTACATCTCTGGCATTTGGCTTCAAAAAAGTTTGAAGACGTCTTTACAGGGCGCTGCCATATTGTATCGAATGTACACAAGGTATCGCGTATTGATCTGTGAAAATATTACCGCGATCCAAACCTCAGTAATGTTCCGAAGGGATGTTTCCAGTGGTTATAAAATGTTGGCCGCTGTTCGGAGCTTGTCTGTTTATATATCCAATCAATTAACCACACACACACACACACACACACACACACACACACACACACACACATATATATATATTATATATATATATATATATATATATATATATATATATATATATATATATATATATATATATATTGTGTGTGTATCTTATTTTTTATTCGAAGTTATAGCTGTCATTAGTTTCAAACGCCCATACCAGACAAAGTTTTGATTTTCATAAATAGGAACAATAGTTATAAAACTTGGTTTGATTTACATACACTTTGCCTTGTCTCAGCTAGTCTTCATCATTTCAGATTAACCTTTAAAAAATGTCTTCGTATCTCAATATGAATTTATAATTGCAACATATTTTAGTATTGACATGTTCAGCATTTTGGAACGTTTTTAAAAAGTACGTTTTAAGAACGCAGTTTCATCTTATTGTCTTGTTTTCCTGTTTTTTTTATTAACTTCAATCGCTTTGCGTTCTTGCTTGCCTCTGTTTTATGTCAAGTATGTTTTTCATTAACACATGTGAAAAATGAACAAATATCTTATTTGAGCTACTGTGATCAGAAAAAAAATTAAATTCGGTGGTATTTATCAAGTCTCCCATCCACGAAAGTGGGGGTTAGACTTCGTGGTTTTTTTTCTTGTTATCGTACTTTATTTGTTGTTGAGAATCGTTTTACTATTGCAACATTCCATTTCTTTTAGCAACAAACTACTACAACTACTCTCGTATATCATAAAAGATATTATAAATAGATTGTTTATTTTGTTTCTGATAATACAAAAACCCCTAATATATTTATCATTGCTTTTTAGGTTGACGAAGAACCAAGGTCAAGCGGACACAATATTATGTATAGTGCATTATTGCACTATGTAAATGGCTTCGGAATTCCAATTCAACAAGAAGCACAATACGGGTATCGTTCAGAATTATGCATCAACTCCATCCAAAGCAGATTATATTACATCAACTATGTAAGAAATTGTAATCAACAAAATTTAACACCCGTGATTCGACTTGAAAATCTAGTGTCACGAAATGAATAAAAAATACCTACAATCAATGCAATATGGCGACTAGTTCTAGATCTTTTGGGAATGAAGAAATCTAAATCAGAAACAATTGTTGATAACCGAAAAGATATCAATGAAAACAAGATTTAACAATGTCATTAAAATTTTTTAATACCCTGTTTTATTTATATTTTGCATTGAATGTCAAAGAATGTTTTTTTTTAAATGCAATCTTTTTTAAAAAATCACACTTTTATCTTATATCAAATGTATCAATGTCAAATTATGATATTCAAAGGTTTGCTATACTTCATTGCTGATATAAATATGTTATTGACATAGAGGTCAATGAAAAACACAATAACATATATCATGAGTTTGTGACGAATATGCTCTCAGCAGTCACTCAAAACATATAATTTACCTAGTACATAGACAGTATTTGTTGCTTCTGTCTCTTTAAATTTTCTTGAAAATTATATATGTAACAAATTGTAGCAACTGCCATATTCAACATTGACTTATCATAATTACGAACATTACAACAAATTATTTAATGGTTCTTTTTTCACATTCATTTTTTTTTTCGACGGGCTTGCTAAAGGCAAGCTTGTGTATAGTAGTTTTTAAAGATGTTTCTATATTTAAATTTTTTTATTATTTTGTCCTTTCGATTCGTGATAGGTTCGAGCACCGGTCGGGTCTTACAAAGCCCTGAAAATTGGTAACGACCGCTCATTTGCCAAACACTCGGTAGTTTGTAAAGAAATCAAGGGATCCTTCGGAAAACGCATTAAATCCGGTTCGCCGTTTCACGGACGGTAAAGTACGCAAAAGAAACTTCCATCACATTGTCCTAAGTGCAGTGTCAAGGTAAAATTTTCTGTCACTTCACTTATAGCTGATGAAAAATTGATAGAAGTGAAATATTCTTGATTGGGATGTAAAGCCTCATTAAATCAACCAAATATCATAATGCTATATACATACGTGTCTCATGCGAGAAAAGGCAAATTTTAAATGTGTTTCAGAATATTTACTCACAGATGTCTGTTTTTGCATACGAGTTTTCCTTCATAATAATTAAGTTGTATATTTTATGATGTTAACTAATGTATCATGAATAACAAAAGTATATAAATTTTTAGTTTATGCGCCATTTTCCTACAAACCCTATCAGTTTTAACACAATATAAATAATATTATTTAGAATTTTAGAATTACAGAAAATTATAGAAAAGTACATGCATGCAGTAATTATAGGGCATTCTATAAACCATTTTTTCTCTGTGGATGTTTCATTTAGTTATCTTTATTATTCGAAGACATATAAAAAGTAACTTCATACAACGGCGACCTTTTACTGGAAACCCTAGACGTTTTAACAGGTTTGACTACATGCTGATACGGACCTAGGCCTTTATCGTAAAAACATTTAGTAAAATCTTAGTAAAATCCCGTCTTCTTGTATATATATGATCATTCAAAATTTCAACTTGATCTTATGTATTTTGCGACCATTAGATATTAAATCATAAACTTTAATCTACCCCACTAAGGGACGTTCCGTACCACTTTGGTTTCAGTAGTACAAGAAAGGTTATAAACATGGTAATGTCGAAGCTTATAAAGGCAGAACATAGTGCTTTAGTATATCCAAGCGTCTAAAATATTTTGTTTCAGCTAACTTAAATAAAATACGCCAACTTACAGCAAAAGAAAGTATATGAAGGCTAGTAGAGATTATAAAACTAGTACACCAACTCATTTACAAATGTACACACTAAATCATTGTATTTTCCTGTAGCACTTTCAAATGACTGGTGTGAAGCTAGCCCGCAATTCTGGTCAGAATTTTATTTAAAAACGCCAGCCAGCGATTCTATTTTTGACATTCCCATTTTCATTTACACTAGCAATGTTACTTTAATCTGCATTAAGTTTTCCAAAGAAAAAAATTAAACAGTGCTAATCTTATTAATGATGTTCCTAATGAACAATGTTACATTTGGTTCAACGATAAAAGCTAGAATAAATACAGAAACAACAATAATTTCTCAGCTAGATGCCTCATTACCCGGGTCATTTAAACACAACTTTCAAAACGGTGAAATACGATAAATTAAACACAGAGCTTCGTTGAGTAAGGGATACATAGCACCATTTCAAATACATATGGATATTAATAAGGACAATTAATGCAATTTGTCATGTTTCACCTTCGATTCAAGGGTTTTCCGTCCATCTGTGCGCATGCACCAAGCTCATAATTATCATTGTGAAACACTGACCAATCGGTCCGAGGGTTCCGTTTATTTACAGCTTGAAGAAATGAAATTTTAGAAAATAAATCTCACGGATCGTGGTTAGAAGATATCTATTTTTTTTTAAATATATTTTTAGAAAATCACAAAAAATTAAGAAAATTGAAAAGCGTAATGCAACTTTAAATACAAACTCAAGAATAAGAAAATATGATTTCATAAAGACCACCAGTATTTCAAGAGCACAAGACTAATTTTTCAAAGTAAAAACGTGAAAAATATGCATGGGGCGTAAAACGCTTTTCTCATTCAAGTCTTCTGTCATAGGTGTATCTTTTCACCAGCAACATTTGATTAATTTTTTTTAAAAAAAATTTTAGAGAGGTCAAACGTATCTAACATGAGCTCAAACGGCAGATATTCCATTTTGAACATTTGTTGATTTGTTGTAAATTTCAAGAGCGATAAAAGAGTTAAAAAGATCTAGAAAGAGCTCAAAAGGCAGATATCCCCCTTCCGAAAAATGAAATTTTGAAAAATTGTAAAGGTTGAACTAGCGTATCAGTCGTAAAACGCTTTTCCCAAACTAGGTTCTTCTGTCATAGATTTTCTATCCAACTGTAAGATTTGTTGAAAATTTCAAGAAGCATAGGGGTTGAGCAGGTATAACAGGAAATCAGAATTATTATGTTGGTAAATTCGCAGGCTGTGGCATACTCGCTGTTGTTCAATTGATTTTCGAAATTTTAGCATTTCTACACATGAATCGAAGAATTTATCGGAAAACAAATGAAGAGGAAATAACTTGAGATAGAATGAATCGCATCTGACAACATGTGCTTACCAACAGCAATACAATCAATGTAAATAAATAACACAAATAACAATACATGCTAATGAATTTTAATCTTGAATATTTAATCAGTTCAGCTAAGTAAAGTGCTCCTTTAATGTGGCTCTTATTTTATGTCCGAGTATATATAATTCAGCTCTTGCCTTACACCTGTATGTCAGAACGGTGTAAACGAGAGTTTGTCAGTTTTTATGAAGATTTTCACGGGGTTTTTAGAAATTTGTTTTCAAGAGCGTATGAAAATATTTTGTTTTTCGTTTCATTATTTTACACTTTGTAATGTCTATATTTCAATATGTGAAAAACTATTAATATTATATCTGGTATGTTTGCATTATTTTATGATGTTTTATAATTTTACTTAAATTGTTGGAAATTCGTGTATCGTTCAGTCGCACTGGGTGTTTTCATATAGGCTTGAACATTTACTGTGGTATTTTTTTTTTTTTAAAAAAAAAAAAAGCAAACTTTACTCGTTTTCTAAAATAGAGATTTCTTTTGTTTGAGTATCTTTTTAGAATACCTCGAGCTGGGGTAAGTCAACTTAGGGTGAGACAAACCCCTTCAAGGAGACCAGCGAGACGAAGACAAAATATTGATGCTCCTCCAATCAATGCTCAATATCAAGCAGAGACTCCATTTCAAAATGAGATTACGTTTTTAACGACCCTCCAAATGTGGATCCAGTGCGACTTCATGTAGCTCAACCACCAAAAATGAATATTAATGATATCACACAGAGGATCACGGAAGCATTGCTCCAAAATTTAGCATAAACTCAAAACATTCAATACATTTTTAAAACTAATTGTTAGCATTTATCATTTTTGTTTCAATATATCAAATATTATTCCATCAATACCATCAATTGTTTCAATAACTTAATAACAATAATCTGCTATCTACCCCTGTACCTCTGTCGTTCCATTCTCTGATATTGAAAATAGGAAAAATTAATTCTATTATTATTATTACGTTTTTATGTATCTGCAATTAGTTATCAATGTAAATTATGTCATGTGAATGATGTGACACAGACATTTTTTCAATTAAATTGTTAATTAGTTTTAAATCGTCTTGATAAGCGTTATGATCTGAGAATGATGTAACGGTGGATACATAACGGAAAATTTTACAATCCCTTCCGTATGTTTGTTATTCAAAAAGGGCTTTATTTGAGGCTACGTATTCCTTAGCATTTTTATGGGGGGATTTTTGGTGAATTAGTGTCTCACTAGTTAAGAAGTTGGACATTCTCTTCAAGTTTGAAATATAAAATTTGTATCACACTTAAATACTTTGGGAGTAATTATTGCGCATTTAAAAATTGACCGATTTTCTAAAGGTTGTGCTATTTCAATGCCTGCTACTCAATTACCTGCATGTGCGGTTGCAGCTGTTAAGTCTTTCAAGGATGTAAGATTGCCTATTATTGGTAATGTTTTCTGTCATACTAGGAATAACCCTGTAGCAAGGTACGTATTCAATTCTGTACTTAAAGAGTCTTTTTGTTATCTGGTATTGATTTCAAATGGTATAAATCTTATTTATTTAGAATTGGGATGCAACTTCTGCTTTTATTGCAGTCATACAAGAACAAAACATTGCACAACTTGGTTGTTGGAAATCCACCCCATTTAAAATTTATATCAAAATTCCTAGTTTTTATTCACTGCAATCTGTTGGAGTTTGAATTTCAGATTGTCAGACCAGATTTTGGATAGTCAGATCGTCTATCATCAGCAGAGTTCAAATACGGGCCAGGCAGTCCAGTGCAAATAACCTTAACATAAGTCCAGTTATAAGTTTTAACATACAAATTTTTTGAAAGGGTAAATCAGAAATGAGATGGGGTGAAGTATTGCCTAAAATTAATCATCAAATTTATATTGTGGAGGCAATAACATTGTCCAAATTTCAAAATCAATTGTTTTGATACATCGAATTTTAAAAACAATTAGAACTCTTTTTTTTCAATTTTACCTAATACAAAAGCATGCGGTCTCAAAATTTACCTAGGTAAAGTTGGACAGGTGAAATTAATCCCGCGTTAATCCCGCATCTGCTAACAAAGTTAGATTGATAATCAACAGAATAATTTCAAAATTATTTGTAATGGTGGTTTTTATGTTAAATACCCAGAATAGCTTGAAAAAAAATGAGGGTTTATTTGATCAGGATGGCGTACATTTAACTTCATTAAAATGGTCTATAATTCAACAAACATTGTTTTTATTTACTTACTCAAATAACATCGTTGCTCCTACTGACGGCGAATCTGAGCCATGTGTTTTTTTTATTTTTCAATTATTTAGTTATTAGAGTTTTTAGGTTTTTTTAGTTTGATATTACAAATATTTTGAATTATTTCATTTGTCCGTTGGCGATGATTTTTTTATTGTCATTCAAAACTAGTCATGTGGCATATTGTGCGCTACCAGAGTATTTATTTAAAATTATATTAGAAAAATCATACATTTTTATGTTGCTCAACTGATAGCAGGGTACAACATAATTTCACAATTGATTTAAATTTTCTAAGAATGCCCATAAAAGACTCATATGGAGTCTCGGCTTCATTATTTTTGCCGTGGCCAGATTTCGCCAAGAAAAATGACTATATAATTATACAGATTGTTTTTGTCATATGTCATAGCTCTATTCCTTATGTATTCGAAATATAGAAGTGTCTTCCAAATAAGGGAAATATTTTTAACTGAAGCATCAAACACCTTACAATATATTGTTAAATTTATTTCTAAACCATATTCATTATTAATAAAACCCTTTTTCAAGATTTGTAGCCACATTGTATGCAATTTTACAATTTATTCTAGTGACATTGTTTAACTTAGGGATGACCTGATGAAAAATGTCAGTGGAGGCTCAAAATCGGATTTTGAAAAGTCTGCACACTCCGTATAATTTTCAATTTACTTTAAACTGAAAACTTACTATGTCCAACAAAGCAACCTTTTTAAAATGTATGGTCTTTATTTTTTAAATGGATTTAAAACTAAGGCTTGCTCCCTCATGCAAAGCATTCCTTAGCTGGATTTGTACTCATATAATAAAAAAAACTTGGGATTCATCAATATTCAACTGTTTTACTTATGTTTTTATCAATCAAACTTTTCGGCCCCTAGTATTACTGATGAGGAATGATTTTCCGAAAATGTGCACATATGACATAATAGAATTTTACGATATTTTTGTTATTTACTATCCCTGAGCGGTTAACTCTGCTGGTGGAGTAAATCTCCCCGAGGGTATCAATAACTCAGGATAACTCAGTAGGCAGTACTTTGTACTGTCAAAAAACGTACCATTCAGCAAAGTTTTAGCTGTCTTAATTTTTGAAATTGTTTTAAAACTAAGGTTTGTTCCATCATAAGCATTACTTAGCTGGATTTGGATTTATATAATTTTGGAACTTCGGATTGATCAATTTTCAACTGGTTGACTTATGTTTGATCTATAGAAATTTGTGGTCCCTAGTGTCACTGATGAGGAATGATTTTTCGCAATGTGCACATATGGCACAATAAAATTTAACGGTATTTTTGTTATGTATAATAACATACGCTGGTGTGAATGTGAAACGAAATAATGAAATGAAAATAAACAATACCGTGTCACTCTATGTAAAAGAGTCATATAATAAATTCTGATAGAACACTGTAAATGTTTTATAAAAATTAACAGCAATAAAAAACTAAACCAACACAATTGACGCATACGTGTTTTTGAATTTGTTATTTTGGTATAAATTTGATATCAAGTTACGTATTGTAAATATCTAGCACTGTGAACAATATGTATTGCATATAATTTAAAGATTAGATAATTTTTTGTCATAACAGTTTAATTTTGGAAAATCTATGCAGGCTTTTTATAATAAAATATATATGCAATCCACTCGATCTTTTAAATTACAATAACATTTACAGTACAAACAGCCAGCGACATATAATACAGCTGTATTTAATGTTGATGATATAACATATACCTATTCGCCTGAAATGCAAATGAGTGAGGCCGGGTCATATATTAACCTATTTAAGGTGAGAAAACTATATGCAAATTAGGGAAGGTTAACCCGTATTATCGACCACATGGGACACTTCTGTTTGTCATAGTGACATGCAAACTGATGACAACGAATTGACATTAGATATATAAATATATTAAATAAGATAAACATTCGCCAAAATTTAAATGTGTCTTAGAAGAACAAACAAGCCTAGTTTTTCTATTGTCTTAGCTTTTATCAAGGAGGTTTTTAAGGTTTATGTTAATTCGTTGAGACAAGAGGCCACTTCAAAAGTAGTTATGATACTTAAATCGAATGGAAGTTTAGGTAAGAGAAGTGTTGAATATTAAGCTTAATAAAATCATCATCCAATAGTATCAGTTGCATTTATGTGAAGATATATATATATATATATATATATATATATATATATATATATATATATATATATATATATATATAAAAGCACGTAAATAAGTACGATGAAGTCTATTTCTGACTGTTTTACAGAAATCCGCCAGCCGATACCTTGTATGAACTGATTGATAAGCAGCACATTCAAACATGTTTCGTC
The DNA here is from genome assembly GCA_029721355.1 of Tegillarca granosa. Taxonomy (NCBI): domain Eukaryota; kingdom Metazoa; phylum Mollusca; class Bivalvia; order Arcoida; family Arcidae; genus Tegillarca; species Tegillarca granosa. The sequence goes on along the minus strand of CM056598.1, from coordinate 38,683,017 downwards.
GAGCCAGATTCAAAGATAAATGTCATCTCAAGCTGCAGTAGCTCTTGGTCGACCTGAACGAGGCCTCGGTATGAAACTGCCAGTGTGTTTGTGTCAATTCCATAGCCGTGATACAACACTTTAACACATTAAAATGTTGTGCAACTGTCCTTTAGTTCTTTCCCGAGTGCAACGACATTATCAATTGCAGTCAGATGCATAATGTTAAATGAATAAAAAGATTCACAGATGCCAACAAATTAACAAAATGTGGAGTTTGTTTCTTGCACAAATAAGCAAAGCAAAATGGTCTACACTTTCGATCTTCCAAGTCCACGCTAATGTATTCATTTACAAACAGGCATACACGAAGTACACGTGCTAACAGCAACAGCAATTTTTAAGGTAATATATCCTTGTATAATATTCAGCTATCATTATCATGTCATGCTCATTATATAATATTTCTATAAAAAAGTAATCCTTAAATTTTTTCTCACGTATACACGAGTCGGATAATAAAGGTCCAGCAAACAAATACTTCAACCGGTTACACTATACATAGATGTCATAAAGTCTATAGTCTGTCAAAAAAACGGATGGATAAACATTTTCAATTTTCAATCTTGTCTTTATATGGTCTGAATTTGTTGTCTCTTCTCACTTGATCTAGTCATGTTATAGTTTTTATACCTTACTTGTAGTTTCTAAATGGGTTTTTATTCAACAAATTGCATGTTAATATCTTTAAAAGCAACCCCCCCCCCCCAAAAAAAAAAAAAAAAAAAAAAGACAAATAAAAAAAGAATTTTGTTTTTTTTTTACAATAATAAATTGATATTCTTAAATGTGGAATAACTATTTTGTATTTCTTAACATTCAAACCGTTTTACCATTACAGTTACGTAGACAGCTGTTTTTTTAGTTTTATAAAGGTTTTACTTATCCAGAAAATGAAAAAATAAAAACAAGCTCTTGAATTATTGAATAATGTTACACGTACTATAATGATCAAGGATACATGTTTGAAATAGGTACACGATAAAATGGATAATGGCCGCTTCTGTATGCTTTCTAAATTTTGAAATTATAAAGACCTTTTTATCCAAAGTTAACAACAAAAATAAAATAAAAAAACAAATCAAAACAAAAAAAAAGAAAACAAAAAAAAAAAAAAAACAAAAACAAAAAAAAAAAAAAAAAAAACAAACAAACAAACAATCATACAATTTTTTTTATTTGAAAATTTCTAAATGTGTTTTTAGAACAACAATGAACCTTTTAAGAAAATTAATAGAGTTGAATTAAGTGTTCGCCTAAAATTGACGAACATGAGACAGCATCTAAACAATAAACTTTGAATTAAATTTTAAAGAAATAATGAAGAACATTCATTTTATGTTTATAAAAGGCAATTTCATTACTAGTACATAATGTAAAATCATATCTAAATACTTGTCAATGCATAAAATTATTATATGCAAATAATTCAGAATTTGTCTCTCTTCTACTGTTAGTCGAATAAAAATTCAGTAAGATTTTACTTCAAATAAAATTGAAATAAAGTAATTTCATGTTTAGGAAGAGTGCATAAATACTAGCATATATAGTAGTCAATTTGTCTAAATATAAGATTAACGTCATCTTTATTCATTGTTCACAATACTGTTACAAAGAATAAGTACTTAAGTTGTCCGTTAAGAGTATGTTTTTTTTATATTTTTAAAGATGACAAACTAGTTTTTCTTACAGAAATGACGTTTAAAATCTTATATTTAGAATTAATATGAGCTGTTATTATAATGATAAAGACCAGTTAACCAGACTTGATAACCAAAAGCTCACCCACAAGAAAAAGTTGTTTGTGATTTCCAACATACTAAATACTTGTTAAGTTTATGTTTGTGTTTTACTTTTAACGTATGTAAAGCAGTTAATATTTTTGAGAATGTTATGAAAGACTTACAAATAATCCCCGTGTACGTTTTTAACATTCGCGTCGTATTAAAATTCTCATAATAATAATTATAATTATAATTATTATAATTACATAATTCCAGCTTACAATGCTTAATTTAGTTTGTATAGAGTGAAGGAAAAATCATTGATTGAGAAACACGTTTTAAAGCAACAGCAAAAGCAACAAACGTAGGTGTGAGAGGAACAGGTAAAGCAACAACAGAACAAAAAGTGGGACCACTTATAACAATCCCAACTTTAGACATGCACTGATATAAGGAGTGATTAAAAGTTATTTTGAGGACCTCAGTCATCACACGTACTTTACAAATAAATTCGATACATACATATTTTTAAAAATAAGCCTATTACCCAACCACCTCATAATGTTTACACTGTACAGTTTCATGTGAAGGCGCTTTGCTATAGTAACCACATCAAGGACGGTTAATTTTAACATACCTTGATTTAATTTGACTTGTTGTTTTGTCGTTTTTTATTGTAATGTTTTGATTGCCGCCTTTTTCTTAAACAATTGAATTTATCAAAAACACGTTAGAAGAAGAAACTTATGCAACCTTCCGTTTAAATATCATTTCTTGCACACTGATTTAAAGGACTAGAGGAAATTCATCTCTATTGTTTTCTTCTCTTAACAGGACAGATATATTGAAGTGCACCCTTTAATTGAAACATTCAAATGGGGCATGCATAACATTACTGATGATGGGTTTGTCTTTTTTTCATCTCTCTCTCTCTCTCTCTCTCTCTCTCTCTCTCTCTCTCTCTCTCTCTCTCTCTCTCTTAGTATGCCATTTTTAAAATACTGTACTTAAGGTCAATATTTAATTCAAACTCAATATCCATGTATTTCATTTCCTTTTACATATGATACGTAACAGTACTTTTAACGCGTTACAACTATATTATCCTCCTCTTGTATGGTTATATGTGACAATTAGTTACGTTGTTCCCTGGTTTGTCTTCACTTGATGTCAAGTGCATGTTCT